>MKEJ01103532.1:0-17196 GCA_001753735.1 Embelia ribes | reverse complement strand
CACATTAGGTGTCTCTTGAAGGTCCGATGTGCACAATCTTACACTTGTGCTTGTGTAGAGGCTGTTTGCAAAACTGTGGAATCTCCATGGATAGCTTTATCCTTGTGCTACGGCCTGGCCTTGCGAAGGTAAAGGTTTATGTGGATTTTTGGATCTTTTCAGTGAAGGTAAATGACCTTAGTTTTCCGAAGCTTATTTGACTTTGCTCTTTCTCTCTCTAAGGTCAAGATGCTATGCGATGTTACCCACCTGTCTTTCAGTGAAGTTCCTTGGAAGAGCCAAAAGTATGACATGTTACTAGAGATCAGGCACAAGGATCTGTCTACTTGTTTTCATGTAGAATGTATTTATCCCGAGCCCTATTGCAAGTTCTTTGTTTAAGTTCTGTACAGTTACGAATGCGAATTGTATAGAATTGTTAACTACAATATGCATTTCGGGGATGCATTGTTTGCGCTGTAAAAACTTGTCTTATAGCAATATCCATTTCTTAAATAATAATAAATAATAATAATAATAAGCCCATTTATGGTACTGCAACCTTCCCAAATATTTGAACATTAATATATAATGTGGTTATAACAATAAGGAAAAGGAATTTCAAGGAAAGAGAAAAAGATATTACCATATTGGATTCGACACCACTACAACAATTTGCTAAATAATGTTATTGAATAGAGGGGATTGTAAAGTGTTGAACTAGATATCTTTGGATTGCACTTGCTCCAAAAGTTCGATCATATGATCAAAGTACTTGTAGTAAAGAAGATAGAAAGTTTGAAGAACTTTGGCTTTAACATCTTGAACTGTCGAGTTGACCTAGAATTAGTCCGTGTAGTTCATGATGGAAGGCTGGTAATGCTAAGTACTTGGCTGATGAAATGAGTCTTGAGAGCTTCAGAAAGGTAATGATAGGTTGATTCAGTTGGATGAATGCTATCAAAAAATACGTACTGAGAAGTGTTTAAGCACATTGGACTCGGCATTGAACAATATGGTCCTACTTCCAGCAGTCCGGTCCCACAGCATCCTCTCTGTGTTTCGGTAAATCCTGTTTCGTAGATTCGATGCAAATTTAGTAATAAAAAAAGAATAGAATATAATTATTGATACATCATTTTTGTACCTACAGAAACAAATGTTTTTTACTTCAATTTTTGGTAAGCAGGTTTTTGGTGAGAACCTATTATTTCTCTGGTTCAGGTTTGTTTTAGTGCACTTCGTAGTTTTGGTTATGTTGTCAACTTACTACACTGTTCTTCATTATTCAGTTTTAAATTTTTCTAAAACATTGGGTTTATCTGGTTACACTCCAACCGAGACTGATCCCATGTTAAAAGCATCCAAAAGTGAACTGTTGAGGTTGGATCATTTTCTGTTTTTAGTGTTCCCTTGTTAGAAATCCATGTTATCAAAGGTTGCCTGCAATTATTTCAAGTATGAATTAAGAAACATCTTCATGTTTGTGTCATATTGCAAGCGGATATGGTGACCTTGATACTATGTTCATGTGATATTGTGTGGAAGTGAAAATTGTTACCGTAAGCTTGTTGATTGGTGGTCATGTTGTACAGTGGCGTATATATATCTGCACAAAGGATTGTGCTCCTTGGGAGAGACGACTGTAACTGAGGTATGATTTTTGAAAGCTTTTGATTATAAGATTGTGCATCTGAGTTTTGGTAATCCAAGCATGTTCCCATAATCTGTAATCTAATCATCATTTGTACTGGTAGACAACCCATTGGTGGAAGCCCCCCTTCCTCAATCCAACGGCATCCCATACTGTAAAGTTCTTGCAAATACTCAAGAAAGCGAAAATTTAATCTAAATGGGCTTATAAAATCTATATTGAAAAGGTTATGCTAATAACTTCGTTTAATCTTTGTTTTGTTTGTTTCCTAGTTCTATGTGGTGATAATCAACCAACTCTTCTGATGGAGTCTGCTAGGTGAGAAGTGGTGCCTGCAAGTGGGTATGAACGGAGACTCCGGCTTTCTTCTAATGTAAGCAGATCTTTTACTTTCTGTGTGCATTTTACAGTTATTAGTTCTATCGTTTTGTGATCTGTGTATCATATTTCAATGCACTCTTGAGACGTAAGAACTTTTCTGCTATGCCATTTAATTGCAAGTTTTCTTAACACAAAATTTGGAAGAAAAATCTATTTGTGGAGATAGATGACATGGAATAGACTATATGGGAAATGTATGTGAATAATGACAAAAGCTTCTATAGGAATCTCTATACCATATTGATTTGCGACGAAAAGGACTACAGGAAAGGAAGGTGTCACATTGACATGGAAATTTAGATGGAATGGTAAGTAGAGATTTTAATTTGAACGGAGTTAGATTACTTGGAAATTAATGAGAAACTTTTCCAAAGTAGAGTAGAATATTTTAAACTAGATATGTCCCTTTCTATGATACTATTGCTGAGAAAAAAAAAATAGAAAGCATGGAAACACAATAGCAGAGTGTCATCTATGTCACGTAATGCTCTCCGTTTGGCAGAAAAATAACTTTTGCTTTACCTGGACAAAGTTCTTTAGTTTGTTTAGCACAAAGTCTTGGTACTCCTCAATGGTGTACTGAAGCTTTCTGATAGGCAAGTCATAGTAATTTAAAATGAAATCATTAACTCCAGCACTTTCAACAACCACAGCGTTATTGGTTATGTTCATAGCCCCTTCTTCCCCTACAAAACCCTTTAGCCTCTCTATATAGCCTCTAAAATAGTCAGCCTGTTTCGACATAGGTATAGCAGTCATTCCTTGCGCAGTGATATCATCATACCCTGATCCAGCAGAAGCGAAGCTGATACCCGTACGGAGATAGTCGTTTGACAGGTTGGGCTCCAGAAATGGAGGAACAAAAATCTTTGATACCGAAATAGGAAGCCACAAAATCAGAAGGTAATTTTCCATCCGAGAATCTCCCAGTAGCTTTTTTTCCTAGGGATATTGTTGCCATATGGTCTGTGATTGCCTTTCAAAATAGTTTGGATGTAGTTGTTATTGCCGGTATCCACGGTTGAATGGCCGAAAATGAGAATTGTTTTGAACCTGGGAATTATTTTACTGTCACATGTGTTTGGATGTAGCAACATGAGATGAGTAAAGAAAACAAAGAATAAAATTGATGCCATTGTCAGGGAATTTTATGAGCCTTTAATATTTCTGTTTATATAATGGTGTTATAATTTGAGATCAATATAGTCTTATGGAACTAAGTTGCTTTCAGTTTTCTGTTTCTATTTTTTCTAATGGGAAGTGATCAGGAACTTCTTGTTAATAATCATTTGAAAAAATGTGGTCAAGACACTAATGGCTGGTATTATCACAATAATTTCCTTATCCTACCATTTGTGTATATGTACTTAACTGAGATTATTAAAATAGTAATCTTTCGAAAATTTCCCTATCTAATTATTTGTAAAAATTTGGACAAACTCTAATGGTATTATCACAATAATTTCATTATCCTTCCTTTTTGAGTATACGTACTTAGCTTAAAAAAAATAAAAAATAAAAATAAATTATATATATATATATATGTACTTAGCTGAGACTTTAAAACAGAAATCTTTCAAAATCTTTTCTAACTAATAAATTGTAGACAGACTCTGGTGGTGGTATCACTATAATTTCGTTACCTTTCCATTTGTGTATATGTACTTTCAGCTGAGACTTGAAATAGTAATCTTTCAATGTTTTTTCTAACTAATAATTTGCAATAATGTGAACAGAGACTCTAATAATATTATCACAATAATTTCATCCATCCTTCCATTAAGCATTAGGCGTAATGTATATGGCACTTAGCTGAGACTCAAAATAGTAATCTTTCAAAAATTTCTCTAACTAATAATTTGTAAAAATGTACCATATATTATCACAATAATTTCATCTTTCCATTTGTGTACGTATGTACTTAGCTGAGACTTAAAAGAAGATCTTTCAATAATTTTTCTTTAACTTAAAGATTTGTCTGATTGTGCTGAGGACGTTTATACATGCTTTTCTTTACAAGGACACTGTCGACATATACATGTTTTGTCATTATGATGTGGATCATATAATTTCAATATACAAAATTACTAACTTTGTGAAAGAATTATTTGCTATAATCCTGAAACTTTGGATAATAAGCATTCCAAATAGAAAGTTAAAGTGTGAAAATACGATGGAGTTTAATATCTATCTATCGTCGGTGTAGAAATTCAATGTATCATCGATTTTGGATGAAGTACATGTGTCCAATTTAATATGTGGAAACCATCACAAATACTCATGTGTTATTTATCCAGATCCGTTTATGTATGAAAGTTTATACAAAATTAAATTTAATAAGATATCACATTATTTTGTGAAGAAGCTTTAGTTCCTCATTTATTGCTTTACATCCTTGACAATTGAGGTAATATTTTTAACTTGTGGATTCTTAATACCTCGTGAATCTCATTGAGAGAAAATTTGCCGAGCCATTTTTCGAGGAAGGATGGAAAAATTTCCAAAGCTGTGACTTCGGAGTGGGCTACAAAGGGTCCATCACCATTTGGAAAATCAACCATGGATATTAAATGTCCAAAATTTTTGTTGGGTATATTAAATTTAAATTGTCTTAATTTCAGTCGCTAATTTTTAATCTAACGAACTGCGAATCGTTGTATAGCTACTGCATAGTAGCCTTGATCCAAAAATTTTCCATTGTGGGTGAAAAAATAAACTTTGTAACAAAAGGGTCTCAATTTGATGAGGTTAATTCTCATACCAAACACTCTGAAATCAATCCCTCTGTTAGTTTAGCTAAATCATAACAAAATCTATTTCTCAATCCTATATCTTTTATCTCCTAAAAGCTTTAATTTAATGTCATCTATGACATTTCATATCCTCTGATTTAGGGACGCAAATGACGTGGGTCAAGCTAAGCCTTGGATTATTCAGGCTCAACTCATTTGTTCAGTAGACTTGCTCATGGTCAGTTCAGGCTCGCGAGGAGCCTTACAAAATTTATTCAAACTCAGCTTACATTCTATTTGAAAAGCTATGGCTCGAGTGGTTTGACTAAACGAGCCGAGTCTGGACCATTAAGTCTTCGGAAACTCATTAGCCTTTAATACTTTAATTGGTTTATCAATTTAAAAACCGTATATCATGAGTCAATAATAAAGTTGCAATTTGATAACATAATAGCCATCATTCAATCAGTCTGACTCTTTTAAGTATGCAAACTTCCTCTTCGAATTTAAAAAAACATCGTTTTTATTTTAAATTTAATCATACGAGCCCGAGTTGTGAATGAGTCGAGCCGGGATTGCTCATACTTGATTTGTTTATTTAACGAACCCTAAATAATTGTTCGGGCTCGGCTTGTTTATGAATAAACGAGTCTTAGAAGGGCTTTTAATAAGCCCAGTCTGAACTTGTTTATGAATAGTTCGGTTCATTTCTATCCTTAATTATATTGACGTAATTTGTATATATTTTCGATTTGGACTGCAAGAGCGTAGATATAGGCCCGAAGATTACAGCAGCATGTCCAGCCTGAATTGTCTTAGTTCCACTTGGCTTGGCCCAAACAACTTGCAATACGTTCTCCCAATAGATATTGACATGCATGTCCTTAAATAGCGAAAAAATCTAATAAACACATTCATCTATCAAACTTACGCAGTTTATAACCGTTAACTAGCGATTCACTTGTCACGAAAAACGAATGGACAAGAACAACACTTATGAAGGCTACTATTCTCGAACAACTAGGAGTCCGACGTTTTTTTTACACGTTTACGTATATGAAAATAAAAATAATTAGAAAATAGAATTCAATTGTTAAATGCCCATACTGGAAGGAGGATTGATGATGGATTCGAGCCACAAAATAGGGTTTCAAAAAATGCCGCTATTGCTATATATTGTACAATATATATAAATCATTCTGTCCTCCTAGCATAGGCAAAACACTGAAAAACATTTTCAAATCATGTTAAAAAAATCATAGAAAACCGTTATACGATTGATTGATACGCACATACCTCTGATGTGGCGACGAGAATGGAGCAACCTATGCAGTGCCGACATGGCAGCAATCCAAAGAGAATAGGTTTGACGGTGTTGCCATGGTTTCAAAAGCCTTTACGGAAACACCATGCGACAAGCAAATTTAGAGAACAGAAGAGCTAGCAGATGTTACGCGGAAATAGTTTGTTACTCCATTTGAAATAAAAAAATTGGCAAAATTTCACCAAATGTCGTATTGGTAGCTTAAATTTTGGCATATCAAGCAAAATCTAGATCCAGCTGCCAATGAACTGGAGGTGGAAGAAGTAAAAGAAAATAAATTGGTGTGAAAAGAAGAAAAAATTTAGAGAACAGAAGAGTTAGAAGGGAATATTCTGGTCGAGATATAACGACAAGTTTTTGGGAAAATGGAACCAAATACAACGACGAAATCAAAATATATGAAGCTGTTAGATAAATTAATTTCTAAAGATCTTATGAATGAACAAAATATTCTTAGTGCTTTACAAGGACATTCTTAAGCCCTTTCAGTCTACGAGGGAAAAGAGAAAAAGAAAGGGTTCCAAGTTCGTAGCATCATCTCAAAATGTATAAGCCTAAGCTGGCTTGTGGACTTTTTAACACATTAAACATTTTTTTAGGCACTTTAGGAAGGCAACTTGTCATGTGGGGTCTATAAAGTTCTTGTGTGGTGACATAGTTGTAGCAGATTAGACACGGAATATAGCAGGTGAACAGGCTTACAAGCTACATCGGGCATCTAGTCTACAACTATGTCGACAAACAAGAGTTTTGTGGGGGCCCACACGACAAATGCGAGGTACCAAAAAGTTGTTTGTTAAGTACCAAAATGTAAGTTATTTAGGACAACTTTCATAATTACAGGTAACAGGGTGTTATTGCCTCTTATTTTCAACTCCCAGTTCCGTTCCTGAGTCCCCATAAGATCGGACCCTCCGTATAACTTCACTGCATAAGCATTGGCCACACTTCAACCTTCCCCATATCTCCTCTCCCATACAAACACACACACACACACACGCAGAGAAACATTACTTTAATCTCACAAAAGCAATCCAAGCAAAGAGTTTTTCTTGACTTTCCAATATCCAAGTCTTCTCTTAACTTTCTAATTATTAGCTCTCCTTTGACTGGTTCAAATGTTGACTCTATTGCAAACTATAATTTCATAACATATTAATCTCCACTTCACAAAAAAAGGGACAAAGAAACAGAAAAGACACATAAGAACAGAGGAGAGGAAGGGAGGTGGAGTTAGATACCAAAAATGGCAGATGCAGCAATAAAAATTTTACTAGGGAAACTCTCTGATATCATAGTGCAAAATGCATCACTTATAGCAGATGTTCGTGATGAATTTAAGGATATTATACAGGAGCTTGAAAGTATGAGCTCCTTCATAAGAGACGCGGATCGTAGAAAGGAAATGAGCCCACCAGTGAAGACGTGGGTGCGGCAAGTGAGAGAAGTAGCAATCAAGGTTGAAGATGTTGTAGATGAATACATACATCACAAGGAAATGACACAGAACAAAAAGGGCTTCAGGGGCATTGTCCAAGACATTGTCAAACTCCCAAAAAGCGTAAGTACGAGTTACGACCTAGCATTGAAGGTCAAAAAGATCAAAGTAGAAATCAAGAGCATCTCCGAGAGAAGCAAAGTGTATTGCTTCGATCAGATTGATGAGGGGGGAACTATAAACACGCAAAATGACAGGTGGAAGCATTATGGGGAGTCATCGTACTTTATCAACAAAGAAGAGATCGTTGGGATGGACGAAAATAAAGAAAAACTAAGGAAGCTGTTGACTGTAGACGAGATTCATTTAACAGTCATCTCGATTGTGGGAATGGGTGGTCTAGGAAAGACAACTTTGGCCACAAATGTTTACAATGACCAGGTAATAAAGCAACAATTCGACAGTTGGGCTTGGATATCAGTCTCTCAAACATTTGGCGTGGAAGAACTACTAAGAAACATAATCAGAGAACTCCTGAAGAACAGGCAAGCGATGAGCCCGAGAAACTTGGGCTTGATGAACTATAGGCAATTGGCAGAGATGCTAATCGATACTTTATGCGGAGAAAGGTACGTTATCGTTTTGGATGATGTATGGAGCATAGATCTTTGGAGCAGGATAAGAAAAGCATTTCCGGATGGCAGTTGTGGAAGCAGAATCATCTTCACCACGAGGAATGCAAACGTAGCAAGTTCGGTGGGGCCCAGGAGCCGTATCTACCGCCTTGAGCCTCTCCAAGATAGCGACTCATGGGACCTTTTCTGTAAGAAAGCATTTTGGAATAACCAAGACCGAAGTTGTCCCAAAGAGCTCGAGGGGTTAGCTCGAGCAATAATGAAGAAGTGTGAAGGTTTGCCCCTAGCAATTGTGGCGATTGGGGGACTGATGTGTTCGAAAACCAAGACGGTTGTGGAGTGGAAGAAAGTTCACGACAGCCTCAATTGGCAGTTGAGCCAAAACCCCATGCTCGGACAGGTGAAGGGCATGTTGCTTTTGAGCTTCAACGATCTACCGTACTATTTAAAGCATTGTTTCTTGTATTGTTGTGTTTTCCGCGATGGGTATCCAATAAAGAGGAAGAAACTGATTCGGCTCTGGGTTGCAGAAGGATTCATAGTAGAACGAAAAGGGCTTACGATTGAGGAGGTAGCAGAAGAGTACTTGGCGGAGCTCATTCTACGTAGTATGATTCAAGTCACTGAGACCAATGATGGTGGAAGAGTGAAGACTTGCAAGGTGCACGACGTTATGCGTGAGGTGGCATTAACATTGTCGGAGGAAGAAAATTTTTGCACAGCATACGATGGTCAAGGACCAAGATTTGATGGAAATTTTCTGAGATTATCAGTTTGCAATAGAGGTAGAAACATCCAGCTGAACAAGAGTATGTCTAAACATCTTCGATCCTTCTTTGTCTTTGAGACCGATACAAGCTCCTCATTCTCCTTACATACAGTGTCATCGAACTTCAAGTTCTTAAGGGTCCTTGATATAGAAGGAGTTTATATCGAGAGACTACCCGGGGAAATAACCCATCAATTCTTTTTAAGGTACTTGAACTTGAGGGACACCAAGGTTAGGGAGGTTCCAAAGTCACTGGAAAAGCTAAAAAACCTACAAACTCTGGATCTAAGGAATACCAACTTGGAAAAGCTACCAAGTGGAATATCGAAGCTAAAAAAACTACGGCACCTTTTTTTGGGCCACATGCCCGAAAGTGACTCGAATGCCGAGACTTCCAATTTTCCCCGCGGGACCAAGGCACCTGCAGGAATAACGAGTGTACGAAGCTTACAAACATTGACATGTATCATAGCAGAGGAAGAGCTAATCAGCCAACTTGGGAGCTTGTCTGAGCTTAGGAGGTTGGATATTACAGAGTTGCAAGCAGTTGATGGACCGAAGCTCTGCAGCTCCATCGAAAATTTAACAAGCCTCCGTTGTCTCGGTATTAAGGCCGGTACCAACCAAGAACTCCTTTTAAAACCCTTAAGCCAGCCACCGTTATTTCTCGAGAAGCTTACATTAATTGGAGAGTTGAAAATTTTACCTACCTGGATCAAATCTCTAGCATACCTAACCCATCTGAGCCTGGGTTCCTCTCAGCTAGAAGAAGATGGAATATCATTTCTACAAACGCTATCGACTCTTTTGTGCCTTGAACTTAATAAAGCATACAAAGGGAGGCTTTTGCATTTCAGAGAGGGCCATTTCCCTCAGCTGCAGAAGCTGAAGTTGCGAGTGCTAGTGGGCTTGGATAGTCTCAGGATAGAGAATGGTGCATTTCTGAGCATCAATGAGATGTATCTAATTCAATGTTCGGAATTGAAGTCGCTGCCGCAAGGGATTGAACACCTAACAAGCCTCCAAATGTTACATGTGGAGGAAATGCCAGAAGAATTTGTGAACGGCTTGGAGAGAGATATTCGAGAGGATGGTGGAAAGGTAAGACACATACCCACAATCAATCTGGTATAAAATATAATGACAAGCCAAGGTGAGTAGTCAAAACATTTGCTAATACAGATTAGCATACCATGGTTATCAAAATTCAAAGCTCAACTTCCAATGTACCACATGCTTATGTATTAATCTAGCCTGTTGTCAGTAATACTGATGCGGCTCTCACTTTGAACCTAACTTATACGGTAAAAAGAAATTCTACATTGTCCAACCAGATGAAAACTATGCTCTTACATTCAAATGCCCTCTTAAAAGAACGTCTTGGTTGCATTACCATAGCCCTCCCCCCCTATTAATATATAAGTTAGTTTGCTTGCAGCTTTAAAGTTTTATCCATACCATGAAAAAAGTAATATCTATACTATGAAAAAAGTAAGATGCATCTAGCTTAAACCATAGCTTTTCTAGGTCAAATGACCAAAACATTTAGCTTAGAAGTTGAGCAGCAAAATGCATAGCGACTTTAAAGCATAAAAACACAACAACGCGGAAAAGCTTGAAACTCAAAATTTGCAACCAAACAAGCTCATAAATGACACCAAAATGCACTCAAAACAATATTTGAAGGACGAGAACGAAGCATGGCCAAGATATAGATATGACTCTGTCCTAAATCATGATAAATTACTAAATAGAAGAATTAAACATAACATAAAGCACAAGGGGTAGGGATGAAATTTTTATGGGGTGCTAAAACTAAGAGTTTGTTTGGTTGCAGCTTTTAAGCAAATAAGTCAGCTTATTTTTTACCTAAAAAAAATGTATCCAGCTTATTTAGGCCAAAATAATAAATAAATTCAATTTAAGAAATTATGCAGCCAAATATTATCTAACTTTTAAGTAAAATATCCGAAAAGCTGAAGAAAACCAAACAAGTCTAGTAACTAGGGATGGTAAGAAAATGCAAAATGGCCCGACCCGACCCAACCTGACCCTCCTTGACCGGTCGGATAAAAGTATTGTTAATTTCGGACCGGGTCAGGTCAAACCCAAAAATGTGAACTTCACGTGTGATCCACTAGGGCAAGCTTCCTGTCACTTTGGTTTAAACACTTTCATTAATAAATCAATTTTAAAGTACAATGCAACGTAAAAAAAAAAAGTAACAAAGCCGATAATATTTTTAATTTAGAAACAATCTTCACCCCAAAAAATTAGTACAATTTATTTACGGAAATATACATGAAAATTAGACAAATATTTTCTTTAATATATTAAATGGTTTCTTCAACAGAGGGCAAATCACCAAGTAAAGTAATGATTAATTTAAGAAATATTAGATTGTCTTGAAAATACAATTAAGTTTAGATTCTTTGCTGTTATAGATGGTTGGTACTTATTTTTGAAAACAACAGACATAATTAAATGTTCCTGTGATTACTTGATTATAAAAAGAAATTCAAGATTTTCATTGTCCAACAAAATTATAGGGAATTTAGAAAAATGTTTCTATAATGCAAAATTTTCCTGAATTAACCACCCATATATGGGAGCTTTTGACTCATTATTGAAAATTTTAAATTTGGTAAAAGAGAACTAATTTGTATAAGCAATACATTTTTCAATCAAATATGCACGTCCATATAAGCTATTGAGTCAAAGTGCAACAAATCATGAAAACATAAAAACAAATTACTAGCTACCAAATCACTATATATTTGTGATCAAAGAAGAATAGGCAACATATTAACTAGTATATCCCAAATTATCTTGGTAATTATTCCATAAATATGGTAAATAGTACTCATGATTGAAAAAGACTAAAAAGGTTGAATATAATCCTAGGTGGTACTATCTAAAATAATTCTTAGGTGTATAAAAATAACTCCAAAATAAAAAATAAAAACAGATTGGATTACAAATCGGGTCGGGTCAAACCACCAGTTCGGGTTTGGAATAGGTCCAACAGTTGGGTTGATATGGGTCGGGTCGGGTCATCAGCTATAATAGTTCGGGTCGGGTTGGGTTTAATGCGACCCGACCCATAAGTAAAGGGCTCTATGCCGTTACTTATATTTCTCATAGTGTTAATCATGGAGGTTGCAAGCTCGATTTCTAGATGCATTATAACATAATAGAAACGGAAAGTAAAAAAATGCCCTCTCATGGTCTTCTCGTAGTTCCACCAATGCCCCGTGTTGAAAACGAGCACGTCTGCACCTTGCCACTTTAAATAGCTCCAATCCATTTGGTCCAATTTCAAAACAGTCCTCACCCTCGGTTGGGACCTGGGTGGGGGTCGGGTTTGGCGCAATAGAAAAGGCGCGCGATAATACTCCACCAAGCAATTATACTCCGCAAACTTGAACACTAAGTACCCCTTATGTTTCGTGATAGGGTTCCCATTCACTTCGTATATCAAACTCCGATTAGTCACCGCAGAAGAGAGCATGCACAGGAGAGACTCCCATTGGTTTCTTCCGATCGAGTCACCTACAAACGCTATCCGTTTGTTTCTTAATTTCTCCAACATTAGTCTCGCATTGAACCTGTTTATTAAGTGGAAACAAAATTACAGAGGGAGTTAATTTTGTGCACATATAAGCATTCCAAATCCATAATAACAGATTAAAAGTGTTGAAAATTACATTTTTAAGAATTGTGCTGCATCAAAGCAAAAAATAAAACCAAAAATCTTTACGAGATGCTATTCATGGAAACGTATGCTAAAATATAGAGTGTTATATAATTAAAAATAGCAAGTAAATTATGATGCATGTACATTCACACGAGCAATTAAGATTTTTTGGTAAAGAAACATTAACCAAAATCATTTTCTTAATTTTAATAAAGTGAAAAAAGACTGGGGACAAAACAAAAGGTGTTGTCACAAATTTTAATATGTTTCAAGCCTAAAACTTCTATTTATGGCATTATTGTTCTTAAGTTCGCAGGCTAATGTACAAATAAGAGAGGCAAAGGAACAAAATTATAAAGACACGTACCTAAAATTTTTATCTAATTTTCGTACCCACTGACGTGGTAAGGAAATCTTAATTCAAGTCATTAATGCAATACAACTAAAAACCAATCACATTTAAAACTTTCAAAGACAGACAAACAATGAGAAATAAAGGAATAAAACTTTTCCTAATGAAAATTACATAGTGAACAAAAAAAAATATAATTGTGGCGTGCTTAATCGTGTTTCTTTTCCTAAATACGTTCATGGTTTTTCTGAGAATCACAATGTCCATAAATGTTCCGTTGTCGAAAATCCCAACTTTTTTATGTTAATACTACACTACGCTAGCGAAGTTTTAACCATAAAAAAGCAGTCGAAGTTGTTGCAATTGCGAAAGTTGCAACTGCATGTTAGAATCGAAACTAGCAAAATTTATCTAATGTTAATTATTTTCATTTGCTCATTTGTTTCAACAAATTTCGCACAAAAACAACTCTTGGCATATTGAAAACATAATATCGGTTTTTTAGGGTGTTCTTAGCACAAATCATATTAGGAAATTTCAAGAAGCAAAAAATCATTTCCAGAATATGAAACAAAAATTTATGCAAACAGTAGACCGAAATTCTCCGGTTCTGAGGCGTAAAATACAAATGGAGACTCATGATGCTACTTGATTTTTTAATTTCAAAAACAAATTTAAAATTTTCTTAAAATTTGTGGATTATATTACTTTTGGAGCTATAGAGTCTCCCCAAAATGAAATTGATCATTGTTGCCATTGGTTACCTTTATTTTGAAATTTCAACTGTTGTCTCATTCATAATGACACACAATTTTAAGTGGGCCACAAAATAAATAAGAAGGAGAAAAACCCATACTGTTATTCTAACTCTTCCCAAAAGTCAAATCAATTTAAAATTCACAACTTCACAATTTTCTAAAAATAAAAAACCAAAAACCTAGTTCCAAAATTCCCGTGGTGCTGTCAGTCATAACATTCTACTTATATATATATATATACACATTGTGTTTCTATTGCTATTTTATTTTAACAATATATATGTACAATGACAAGAACAATCAGATTTTGAAAACTGTACCAAGATTAATCCACCCAATATAATTTATTATCACTGCCATTTCATCTAACAAAATTATACCAAGAGAACAAGATCAACAATGGAATGATGAAATAATAATGAAATATGTACATAAAATAGCATAAACCGTACATGCAACTATATGATTAAATCATGTGCCTATTATTTTTTCCTCAAAAACAGAATCTTCTATAACCTTCATAATTTTTAATAGAATTGTATTTGGCTAAAACTGAGTTTAAGCAAACTAAAAAATTCACGCTTTATGCATAAAATTAACTTTTTATTGCTCAAAGTATAACCAAACGAACCCAATACGTATTTGCTAAATAATAATTTCAACAAATGTAAATCACCAAATTACAAAAAATCAAAATGTAATTAAAAATTACAAAAAACCTGGGCAAATTGCAAGCTTTGGGTTGCCACCTCCACTTGGTATAGAAATCATCAAGCCTTCCATTTTCACTACACCTAAACCCATCATCCAAAAACCCACAATCCTTCGATACATAAACAGGGTGTTCCCCTGTCTCATCCCACACCCAATCGCCATCGAAAATGTCACACTCTCCCCCAATCTCGCTCGTAAACTCCGGGACCTCTCTCCCTCTCTTTCTCTCCCCAGTTTGCACGAACTCCTCTGCCCGGGTTCTCAATCGTAGCCCCTTTGCTACTCCTCTGTAGTCTAAGTAGAAGAACGAGAGGATAAAACAGAGTGTGATTAGGACAAACCCGAGGGCCCCGAATGAAGGCTCGTAGAGCTTGATTCGCTTCAGTTTCTTGAAGATATCGAGAGGAGGCATCGATTCGGGCTCGTTCGGTGATGGGTTTTTCGACATTTGGAGATTTTGGGAGAGGAGATAGATAAGGCAGAGAAACAGGGGAGATTTTTTATTTTATTTTTTTCCTTTTTGGGGATATTTTTATTCGGTTTTTCCTTTCTGGGTTCTTCAATTGGTGAAGTTAGCAAGATGGGTTCTTGGGCATATGGCTAATGGAAGGCTAAATTGGGGAATGGGTTAGAGAGAGAGAGAGAGAGAGAGAAACTAGAGTGTTAAAGAACCAATTTTTTTTTCTTTAAAAGTAATTTAATTGGCGGATTAACACAGTGATTTATAAATTGGGACTAATTTGGGAAGTGGGTTACAGAGAAAGTGAGGAGAGAGAAATAAAGGAAGAACAGAGGAGTGATGACAAAGCAAGCAGAGCATTCATGGCTATGGGGTCTCAAACTCTGAACTTTCGAACCTAATTTTCTTTTTCTTTCTATATTTCCATACTTTTGCTATTTAATAATTAATTTCTTGGGGATTTATTGACAAGAAAGCAAGGTAGCATTCATCAAGAGAAAAAGGGGAAGGAAACTTGAGAGAGAGAGAGAGGGAGAGAGAGAGAATGGTAAGAAAGGTATTGATTGATTTTGGGTCAAGAAAATTATAAACTTTGTACTAAATCTAGAAAGAATATAAAAAGACTTTTTGCTACGAGTGAAATTTACACTCATGGTCCTTGTGGTTTTACCATGTTTTTCCAATCGACCCCTCGTTCTAGCTTAATTGTAGCCACCAGCCCGACGCACACGGCCAAGAATTCAATCGCACCCAATTTTTCAAAAACCAATCATCATAAAAAGAAAAAAAAATGTCAAATCATCGCAATACTACCATCTACATAGGGTACAGTTATGGATGAAGAGGCAATCGTGATCCTCACCTCATTCAGTCTCAATGGCAAATGGTTCAATGTAAGCTCGTTTGCCAGTGGTTGGGGATCTTATCTCCTTCTATGCAATACAAGTACCATGGTCAGCATTGATGTGACATATCCTGATTGTTCACTCTAACCTTGGTACGTGCAATAAATTTGTATTCCCTTCCTTCAAGGTTATTCCCTAACTCTTCTATCGAGCGTCGAAATTCCGAATAATCTGGAATTTTAATTCTAATTCCTTTTTTTGAAAAACAAACAAAAAATATACATAGTTTGAAAGAAATAAATAAAAATGAGAATTTTTGTATTTCGTTCCTTTCGCTTTTCATCCTACAGTAATACCTATTACCAGAATACACATAAAGAAAAGTTACACTATAACTTGCATATGACCTTTATAATAAATCAAGATATATACTTAGCTTGCATACAGCTTTTATATCAACACAAACTAAACACTATTTTCACATAATAATAAAATAAGTTGAATACTTGATCAACGCCATAATAATATATATTACAATATTTTTTCGCCTAATACAACTATAGCCAACTAAGGCAACAACATTAAATAATACAAGAAAATTAATAATCTACGACACCAGGTACACTATGCCTCAAAAATAATACATCATGAATTTGAGGCTACAATGCTAAACAGTTAAGCCTTCTATAATTTCAAAAGATATATGCATGCATCTGTAAGTGGTCTCAATGAGGTCCATCACTCATCTCCGCACCTACAATACAATTATGGTACAATATAGAAAAAAAATATATGGGTTAGCCTATTAAATAATACGATAACGTGATACTATGCGATGCCAATACCTGTAACATGCAACAAATAAGAGTGTATGCAATGCAAAGTCCATGCTATGCCAAATCGACACCGTCCGACACCAACATGAACACCGACTCAACACGACACACAAGGGTGGAACTAGTGTCTCAACACGTTCAACAATACTTCGAGTTTCGTCGCTTCAACACGTTTTCAATGCCAATCATTTCAAGACTTTCAACGCATTCAACACTTTTTTATTTGAAAATTTCACTTTTTAAATTCTTAACACATTGAAATTCATTTCGAAGTTTCTCATATAAGGTCATTTTCATAAAATTCTCATTTTTCATCAAAACGATATATTTGCTTGAATAATGAAAAAAATATTTGCTTGAATAATGAAAAAAATGCAACACTCATCATGAATGAATGATTCATAAATTATATAAATTCATTATTAAAGTCTCCACATACTCATTTAATGCCACTAAGTTTTATAACTAATAATTTTCAAGTACTACTCATAACAACACCTTGAAACTAACAAATAACTTCCACGTAAAGGTATACACATAAACTCGTGCTTATATTACTATTTTGTAGTATATTCATACCTCAGACGACGCTAAACAACCCTAGAAAGCTAATCACCAAAAA
>MKEJ01103528.1:0-13017 GCA_001753735.1 Embelia ribes | reverse complement strand
GTATATATGCATCAACAAAAATAATTATAAATATGGGTGTACTTCATTATATTCGTCATTACTAATGGCGAATATTCCAAAAATTATATATTGTTCGCCACTACTAACGGCGAACAATAATTTATTTATTTGTTTATTTTTTATAGTTCATCAACTGCTTATAATGAAAACTATTTTTTTTTAAGTTCATCACTACCAATAGAGAAAATAATAATATTTTTTTGCTACCCAGACTCACAGATATACGCTATCTCTCTCTAAAAAATAATTTATTATTTTCTCAATTGATAGCGAAGAACTTAAAAAAAATTATTTTTTGCCATTAGTAATGACGTACTGCAAAAATAAAAGAAAAACTTTTGCCATTTGTAACAATGAACAATAGTATTTTGATATATCCTCTAATAGTAATAACAAATATAATAAAATATAATATATTGATAATTACTTTGATTGGTGTACTATTTTTACAATATTGTACTCCCCTGACCCAAAATTGTAAAAAAATCCACACATGTACTCACTATCTTCTAAAAACCCGTGCGCCCTTCCACAAAATTAAGTCAAGCCCTCGTTTCTTTCTCTCTCCCCCTTCCCTCTCCCACCAAAAAAAAAACCTAATTTCTTTTTCCAATTCTTTAAAGATTCAACCTTTAATACTCTCAGTATCTGCAAAATTGGATTAAAATCGATATTTAATGGGTGCCCTAACCATCAATCGAAAGCGCGGGTTCGATCACTATAGCCCCAATTGCATACAATCTTCTATTCATTCTCCTGTTTCACACAATACCCACATCTTAAAAAAGCCCAAAATTACATCTTTCGGTGACAGAACCCCGGTTTCGTCACAAAAGGGTAAATCCAGAGTGTATTTGTACCCCGAGCCGGTGAATCGGATAAAGAGGGAGGTCCATGCCCCTTGTAGAGTCACTAGGTTTGGTTCTTTTGGGAGTAGGAATGGTTGCAGGGTTGTGGAGAGAGAGAATTTTGATGATGAGATGGGGAGTGTTTTGGGGTCTCGGTATGTTTTGGCGAAAAGGGTCGCGATTGGAAGTTTGCGGTTTTGGAAGGAGCAGGAGGAAGTGATTGATGTGGATGAGTTGGTGGACGGAGACATTAAGGTGGCGGAGGATGTGGATGGGGACATCGAGGTGGTTGAGATTTTGGAAAACAGGGTGCACGAGATGGAAGTAGAATCGGATGATAAAGATGCAGGTTTGGAAGTGGAAAATGGTATGGGAGTAGAAAACGATGACGATAGGACGACGGACTTGGCCTCTTTGAATAAAAAGTTGAGTCTTTTAGGTATGCCTGTGCATAAGCAACTGTGGGAGAATGCAGAGAGTCGTAACTCGAAGCTGAGCAGCTTGAGTTTTCAAATCGAATTGAATGAGAAACGACGAGCACAGCTACAATTATTGCGCCCGGTGAAACAATTGGAAGAGGAGGTGAAATTTGCTATACACCATTATTGCTTATTAATGCTTGAAATGTTGTTTGTGTGTATATTTGTTTGTAACGAATTAATTGATTATAGGTTGTTCCGGAGGAAGTGCTCCGGGAGGCTTTTATGCCTCTTAACGAGGACGAAAAGGCTGAGGTTTCTCGTGCTTTTTCTAAGTCGAATAGGTATTGTTTTGTTACACCGGCATTGTGTATTCCTGTAGATTTTGGATTTCTCTGTAGAAGCTGAATTTTTAATGGCCAATTTCATCTGTGATTCTCACTTATGCAGCGGGAAGATTTTGGCTTCGCATGATAACTCTAATATAACGATCACTGGAGAAGTTTTACAATGCTTGAGACCAAAGGAATGGTTGAATGATGAGGTGGTTATTTAAGAGTTCTTACATTTTTTTTGTATTTGAGTGTTTGCATCAACTGTCTAAAAATTTGTTATATTAGCAATTACTTGTTACATGGTAATTGCGTTGATTGTGGACTCATAAATTTGGATCGGTCTATGCCGTTGATTTGCGGGCTTTTGAGCCAGTGCATTTGACAAAAGAACCTTCTATTGTTGCAGGTCATAAATGTCTATCTTGGATTACTAAAGGAGAGAGAACTGAGGGAACCTAAAAAGTTCTTGAAGTGCCATTTTTTCAATACATTCTTCTATAAGAAGGTTCGACTTTGTTATGATATTTACCTACCTTCAGTTGCCATTATATGTCAAATTGGATCATGTTTAAAGTGAAGCCCGAGGATGGAGGGTACAATTTATTTCCAAATACCCTCCTATTGTAGGATCAGAATTGTATTTCTTATACAATCCTAAATTTGCTTGCATGTCAAGCGTGCTTTTGTCAATTGGAATAGCATTCCGCTTGTGTTAACCTTGCTTCTCGCCGTCTTGGTGGAAACATTAATGGAACATATGCCAAGAGTGCTTAGATTTAGGATGTTGCTGTTTTCATGTATCTTGGAGATTTGCCTGTG
This sequence comes from Embelia ribes, assembly GCA_001753735.1. NCBI lineage: Eukaryota > Viridiplantae > Streptophyta > Magnoliopsida > Ericales > Primulaceae > Embelia > Embelia ribes. The sequence goes on along the minus strand of MKEJ01103528.1, from coordinate 10,575 downwards.
CATTTGTGCTTGAATACTTTTTTCTAAGACAATGGGGTGGGTCTAGTATACTGAACTACTTTCTTGTAAATGCTGTTTCTAGTTGATAAGTGGGCCGAGTGGATATGATTATAAATCAGTCAGAAGGTGGACTACCCAAAGGAAACTGGGATATGCTCTTATTGATTGTGAGAAAGTAAGTTGTATTCCCATCTTTCATCACTCTTAACTTGCAACATTTTTGTGACGAATTTTTTCTTTATGACGTGCATAGATTTTTGTGCCTATCCACCAAGAAATCCACTGGTGCTTAGCAGTCATAAACAAAAAGGACAAAAAGTTTCAGTATCTTGATTCACTTGGAGGAACTGATTCTCATGCGTTAAAAGCGCTGGTATGCATTAGACTTGAACATTTGGTCTTCTGCTTTTTCTTTGATCGTGCATCTGTGTGTGCACATGCACGTGTTCTTTCGGAAGCCTGCTTTTTGCTGGTCAAGTTACTTTCTTTCTTCTTGATTTTATTCTTGTAAAACAAGAGCTGCTAATCAGTTATCCAGTAAAATGTACAGAGGATAAAGAGCATAGTTAGAATGTGATGTATAGAAACTTTGTCTTGTGCAAAGAGCATTGTAGAAATCTGGTGTCTGCCCATCGAACAGGATCTCTGGACTTATGAACAAAGAGTTGATAATAAAGCTATAAAAGCATTCTATGTACTTGGGTCTGTTAACTATTTTAACATCAGAATTTGGGATCACTGAATCACATATTTCAAGAATCCGCCATGCAGGGGTTTTATGTGGCATAAGGTGTAGTGTCCGTCAGAATGTCATGGTTCAATAGTTACTTCTGTTGTAGACATAAAACATCAAGGATAGACAATAATATAGAAATGTATTCTTTATATGGTATTATGTGTCCTCACATACTGGACTAATCGAGAAACTTAGTAACTGCAATGGTGGCTTGCAAAGGCATACCATATCATGTTATTTGATGAAATTTTTAAGTGTGGTGTGGTAATACCCTGAAGTGTTTTGTACTTCAATCTAATTTTACACTTTCTCACCACACCTAAGATGCTGCAGAAAACAAGCACAGGTTGCTAAAGTTGCGGCTATACTTTAAGCAAGTTATCAAGTTTGCGCCGTTGTAGATGGGAGATAGCTTATGTTTTTCTTTGCTATTGAGGGATGGTTAGGGTTGAATCCACAATCTAACCGACTGTGCTCTGAATAAAGTAGTTAAGCAGGGTTAACAACTTTAGGAATTTAACAACAAAAAAAAATAGTATTGGAGCTATGGGGTCCCCAATGAGCTACAAGCCTACATCTGCCTAAACTTTTCATAACAAGTGAAAGGAAGTTTGTAATTTTTTTAGTTTCCATGTTCTTGTGATTTTGAGGAATTTCTTGCTGTTTCTAATGTATATTACTATTATACAGGCCAGATATTATGTGGAGGAGGTGAAGGACAAAAGTGGAAAAGACATCGATGTTAGTTCATGGAAGCTAGAATATGTTAAAGACCTTCCTGCTCAGAGAAATGGGCAAGTTCCCTTTTTTCAGTTGATCCATATTTTTGCATTATGTTCAACACCAATGGGAGTCTTTTTCTTTGAGGAAGATAGAAAAGAAAATCGGGGTGGATGGTTTGGATTTTGCTCCATCAAGCTTCGTGTTGGAAGATGAATCCGATCACATAAACCAATGTCATTCTATTTGTAATTCGTATTTTGCCCCAGAATAGTGTCCCAGTAGGTTAACTGTCCTGCAAGTCCATGTTTACCAAAAAAATTGATGATAATTTTTTGGATTGGACAGGTTTGATTGTGGAGTGTTCATGGTCAAGTACACCGACTTCTATAGCAGGGGGCTGGGTCTCTGTTTTAAACAGGTTAACCACTGCAATTGTGCTGGTGGATTTGTATTTATAGTCTCCTCATTCTGTTTTGAATTTTTTAAATTTGAGTGGAATTCGAATTTCATTTGATTTTGAAATTTGAGTTGAGTGATTTTTTTTTTTCGCGCCGATTTGTCTTAAATGCTGAGATGAAGTATTTACTTCAAGTGGAAATGTGTTTTAAAATTTTGTTGGTTGAAGTTTTGTGATATTTACTTAGTTTTATCAGGTAACATCTTCTCTGTAGTCATAATAACTGCGGCAGAGATTTTTATAAATTCTCTTCATAGTTTCACATCTAATGATCATATGTTGTACATTATTAGGTCATGTTTATGGTAACTGGTAACCAAGCAGAAGCAAGAGTTTTGCAGACCTTAAGCTAGCAAAAGCTGATTTTTCATGTGATGGCAAGTTCTTTCGATGTTCAACAACGATTCGATGTGTTTGCTTCTTTTCAAGGTCCTCACAAATAGCTAACGAGTATGACAATAGTATCACACAGAAAAAGTTTGCTGTTATTGTGTGAATATTTTCAGCACCTTTTGTGACAAAAGTATGAAGTCATTGGAAAATTTTAAGGTGCGGGATTGTTTCAACTTTTGACATAATTTAGTATGATTTCTATTATGCTTTGCTTGGTGGTGCAAGGAATTTTTTTCCCGTCACATTTTCCTATAGCAAATCCTTCAACCAAGTAGAGCTCTAGGTTAAACTTGAAAGCAACCATTTTTAGTGCGCATTAGGATTTTGCGTCGATGATGAATGTTGGGAACTTTACGAGCAGAAAGTTATTTCTCTGGTTTGTCATTTAATAATAGAAAACCCATGCATGTGATCTGGACAAATACAACATCGGGATGCAATTTAAGGAATACATGAAATCCTTGCGGTGTTGTTTTTTCCGCAATTAGTACTAATTGGCTTGTTGATGCATTGATTTACGATTAACTCTTTTTGCTCCCTTTGGATACAAGGGAGCCAGCACCATAGACAGAGATTCTGGAGTCATCGATAATTGTCCAGATGCTTGAAAATAACGACGTCGTATTTTGCTTGAATATGCGTCTTCCAATTCTTCTCACCCTTGATACACGCGCAAATGTTTGCATGCTTGGCATTACGCTTTAAGATACGAAAACTTTTGAGGAAGTAAGATGTGTGAGGGGATTCAAAGGTAGTAGAATTACATAAAGATGTATATTTCTTCTTGCTTTATGGAATTTTCATTTGTTTCTTGTTCTGTGGATTGCTATTTGATTTGTAACTTGGAAGTGTTTCTTTTCAAATCCTTCAGGTTTATGTGGACGTGTGCTATTAATATCAGTTAGTAACACCAGCTTTAATTAAAGCCTAAATTAAATTATTCGTTGTTTTTGTTTTGCAGTGTCGAGGAGAAGGAGGAGGACGACGACGAGAGAACCAAGGAGGAGACTCATTCTTGAACCCAACGCGATGTGCCATCTATCATAGCCATGTAAGAAAGTAGTTGTTTGGGGTGCATTTATCAATTTCCAAAACTTACGGGGGTGATTTCATATAGTTTCGGAAACCTTGAGACATAATTGTAATTTATATTTTGTCATCCTCCAAATCATACTGAATTAGGTTTGTTTAGAGCCAGCCGCCGGACCTCTCTCTCTCTCTCTCTCGTCTCTCTCTTCGGTGTCTGACTCCGCGATAAAAAGGTAATTGCTGATGGCGATTTACCGCCTTAATTTCGGATTTCTCTGGCTCCGATTTAATCTAATTTTAGGGGGTTTCTGCCTATGACTCGCTCTAATAATTAGCCCTAATATGTATTATATTCCAATTATTGGTATCAATCATACTGTTGTTTGAGTTGGCACTCGTCTGTCTGTTTGTTTATGTATGTATGTATGTGTATTGTATTATTCTTGTTTTTGGGTAGCATTGAAATTTTCATCAAATTGGATTAAATGAAACTTTGTTGTGATTTGTGATTTTTTGCTTTTGACTTCTATTGTTGTGGTTGACTTAATTTTTATCATATGGGCTTGTGATATATTTAGGCAAAAGGTGTAATTTAGCCCCAAAATTGTTTTTCAGGGTAAATTATCGAGCCCCAAGTTGCTTGAGTCGAGTTTGTATGTATGTGTAACGTATATCTCTATATAGCAGAAACTGTTTTTAATCAAATTGGGTTTGAATTTTATTTTTTGAAAATAAATTTTTGTTATAGGTTGCTGTTATTGTGATTGACTTGACAATAACAAGTTTTTCTTTTGATATGTTTCTTATTATTGTGATTGACTTCATAATAGCATATGTGCTTGTGATATATTTAGGTTAAAGCTGTATCTGATTCCCAAATTGCACGAGAAGAGCTTGTATGTATGTGCAGTGTGCGTTTCTGTATCGGAAAAACTGTTTTAATGACATTAGGTTGAATATGTTTTTTTGTAATAGAGATTTGTTGTCATTGACTGCTATCACTCTGATTGTGGGTTGGTTATATGTATATATATATATAAGCAAAAAGACCTAAGCCCCAAATTGCTTGAGTGGGGTGGAATCAGTCTTGTAGTTTTAAGACTATGATCCAATAGAGTTTGGCTGTATAATTTTTGGATTTATTTCTATCCAGGTTTGCTCCTAGCAATGAGTTCATATGTGGAAGAATTCAAATCATTAATAGTTACATTCTTTGTCTGGTGAAGAAAAGTATTAGGACGAGTAAGGGCGGCAGATTGTTGTTCCTTTTTGTTGTTTTTCATGTTGAAATAAAATTAAAGTTTGGATTACCTATTGAGTGTTATCATCTTACTTGTCTTTCATTCGGTGTGGAAACTGAGTAATGGGGCACGTGCATCATGCTATTAAATACTGGAAAATAATCTTACTAGCAAAACTCCATATATGTACAACTCTATAATAGGTTTACGATTTGATCCCTTTGGTCGCTTAGATAATAAGACTCCATATATTTACAACTCTATAATAGATTTACGATTTGATCCCTTTAGTCTCTTAGATATTTGAATTTTGTATGTTGATTTGCTATTGTGAATGGTTGAATTTATTCAAGTTTCAGAGGATTAATTTGGTTTTGAACTTTTTCTTGGTGCAGTTCACTTGGAGTAGCACCATATATTATTTTGGCTCTGGCAGTGGTTTTATATGGTTTATGTGAGATAGGATGGGATCTGCTTGCTGTGTGGCTTCTCGAGACAGAACTATAACAAATGGATCAAGCAATGAAGTCCTACAAAGAAATGTTCGATATTCTCCTTCATGGAGTTTCCGTTGGGATAACCGAGGACGGGTAGCTGGGGAGGAGACTGCTGTGAATTGGTTTTCTGATGGAGTTAGCAGAAATTATGGAATGGATATCAAATCTAATTCGACTGTAGAAGCTACATATGCATCAGAAGATGGAAGTCCATTGAACAGCTCTCAGACGCTGACATGGCATAAGTCCCCAATTTCGGAAACAAATACCGAGAGTCTTCCTTTGGCAGGTAAAATCTCTAATTCGGAAAATCATTCTTTTATCACAATTGTCTCTCTGATGTAGTAAATCTTCCGCCAAAGAGTGCAGAAAATTTCACTATTGGGTTCAATGTATGCCAAATGCTTTAAGAGTCTTCTCTTACCTGTACTCTCGACTGGGCAGTTGAAGTATACACCTTGAGATTTTAAATGGAAAAATGATGTTAATCAACTCCTTGAGCTACATGGCTGGTTTTAAACGAGTGGCTGTGGAAAGAAAAAGGATAACGATTGTATTTTATTTATTTATTGGATGAATAGAATAGTGTTGGTGACAAGTTGATTGCTGTTGAAGCTTTGGTGTGTCTTTATTTTACTGCTGCTTTTTCTTCCCCCTGGAAAGTAAAAAGTTTTTTAAGTGCCCTTTTGGTGACAATCGTTGTGACTGCTTCACTTATATTTTTGGGATGTCACCAATTGGGATTTTGTGGTAGAAATTAAGTCTTTTCTGTTCTATCTTAGCAGCCATCATTATTCAGATGCTGGTAACTGACTTTTCCGTTGCTGGAGTAGTTTAACTTGGGGCAGTAATTTCTTGCTTATTTGGCTGGTGTAGTAGGATAAATGGGTTAGTTTGAGTTTTTGATGGATTAATGATTACTAGTAACCGTGCAACTAAGGAAAACCAGCAAGGTGAATTCCTTGCTTAAATTTATTATTGGCTTGATTAACTGACATTTAAATTTTGGGGAAATGAACATTGAGGTGTTGTTAACCCGTGCTCACAAAAACTGCCGTCCGCGGAGAAGAATTTTAGTTGATGGGGGTTTTAAGTCTTTACACATACACGGAGAGGGAACTTGAAGTGGAATGCAAACATAGCTTTTCAATGGCGTTAAAATCTTCATTATGAATTTTAAATCTTGGGATTGGTATGAAAGTGAAGTCTTTCGAGCTTAGGTTGGTTATTTGGTCTTGTGGTAGTATTAGGTTCACCTAGGCTTAGACTGACACCGACTTCTGTAGCAATAAATAATCTAAAGAAGAATTTGGTGGTTGTGTTTAGAACTGTTAAAATTTACAAGGGAGACATAGGGCGTAGATAATTGAGTAATAATACTATATTGTGGATATGGATTCAGATGTCTGTCGACTCTGTCCAACATTGTGCATGTGCTTTGAGGAGTGATGGGTGCATTGGAAGAAGATATTGAAAGTAATGCTGAGGAATTATGATGGATAATATAAATAGACAACATTAGGTTGCAGCTCAATTAAATTTATGTTCCTTGACAGAGTGAGTATTTTGGAACGATTGGAGAAATAAAATTGCTAGACAACAGAGTGCATGGGTCCTTTACAGATCTTTTTAGCCAGAACAATCCCGATGCAAGAAGCTTTGCTTAGATTAATGGATGAGACTTTTTTATCCTTTGGGCCTGAGGGTATTTTTCATGTTTGTGGATGTCTTAGCTGGTACGCATGTTTGAGTTTTTAATGACGGCGATGAACTTTCCTTTGTTCTGTATCTTTACTTGATTAAAATGATTACGTGGGATTGTAGGAATGATGTCTTGCAGTAGCCTGCTCTTGTGAGAGTACTCTCTGTATGTTTCTCTTGTAGCTTATCCGTTGTTAATGCAAGCTTATAATAGTGATGAATTCGGTTTTGGTTTATATGGTTCCAGATTTTTATTTACAGATTTATAGTCGGTTCTTTGCCTTGAAAATGAATGGTCTGTTTCCTTGTTTTGATGATGTATGTTTGGGACTCTATATGGTGGCTTATTTCCTTTTTTTCCCTCCCTCTTCTGCTTTGGTGATCCCTTTCATTGGGCTATATAATTAAAAAATTTACTATTAAATGTGAAATTTGGATGTGATGCAAACGTGCTCATTCTTGTCCCTTAATTTTCTTTCTTTTCTTTCTGTCCATATTTTGAAATTATTTGTCTTGTCCAACTTATTAGCAGGTAGCAGCTTTATGTAACAGTCTAATCTAAGTTGTTATCATTGTGTTTTTCAGATCAATCAACTTCCAGAAAATCTCCTGCCGAGGTAGGTTCCAAACATATGTCGTATTTGGTGCAAGGATTTGTCTTACAAAGTAACAGAAAAGGAAACTATCCATGGAAAATTACATGCCCATTTGAAGGATAATTTTCATTTCCCGTACTTTTTCCATGGCAAATCATTTACATTGGTGTAGCGTTAAGGATATAATAATCTCATTTCGTTTTAGTCTCACAGTTTTAAAATATTCCATTTCAGGTTAAGGATTCAGTACAGTCCCCTGCAATTTCAGATCCATCTCCCACGAAACTATCACCCTCAGTGAATTCAATTTCATCATTATCCCCATCTCCTCTCTCCTCCAGAGGCCACCCATTCCCTGGGAGCTCAACTCCGTCTAGATGGGCTCGTCGTTCTCCTGGACACCAGCTCTCACGTCAAGTGTCTGACAGCCGCATCCCAAGTCATAAATCGTCAAATTTTTCTATCTCTGAGGAACCATCTTTCCTTCTCCCAGGGTGGAGCAATGAATCCAATAGGGGCTCTAATGGTGGGTCCTCTGATAGTTGGTCAATACCAGCCTTCACTGAGCTCATGGCAGCTTCTCATAGAGAGAGATGGTCTTTTGATAGTGATCCGTTTGTCTTTCATCGAGAAAAGATAGCCCGATCTAGTAGCAGGTTTTCTTCTTCTTCTTCACATATCGATGTCCAAACTTGTGGAGTTTGTTCTAAGCTCTTAACTGAGAAATCTTTGTGGGGTAGCCAAAAAATTATTCCTACCAATGAGCTCACTGTTGTGGCGGTTTTAATCTGTGGGCATGTTTATCATGCTGAATGCTTGGAGAATATGACACCTGAAATCAACAAGTATGATCCTGTTTGCCCAGTATGTACTTTTGGGGAGAAGAAGACCCTCAAGTTGTCTGAAAAGGCTTTGAAAGTGGAATTAGATTCGAGGGCTAAAAATAAGAAATCAAGGAAACGGATTGTAAGTAGCGATCAAGATGATGATTCATTTGTGTTTGGCGATCTAAAACATAGGGGCAGATTTTTTGAGGAAAAAGGTATCAAGATGGTCTCCAGTTCCAGCACCAAGAGTCCCTCGGGGAAGCCTTTTTTGAAACGACATTTCTCTTTTGGATCAAAGGGGACTAGGTCCTTGTCAGAGAATCACTCGAACTCTGTTCGGAGGAAAGGATTTTTCTGGTCCAAGTCCACCAAACAGTGAGCTACTTGCGGCTTTCGGTAGGTAAGCATTTCTGAATCCGACCTTTTATGTATGTCACTTTTTTATTTCCTTTTGCTGTGTATTTTCGTGCTTTTCTTTTTATATATATGACTTTATGCCTTTATATCCCACTTCACGTCTGCAGTATGTTGCATGAATTTGGGTGTGAGAGCAATGTTTATATGCGGCTATGCGCATGAGAATGTGAGCCTGGATTTGGTTATATATATAAAGCTTTTTCTCCTGTGTCCGGTCCAAAAGAGCTGAGAGAGAATATGTCTATGCCACTTGTGGATGACTTTATTCACCTTCATTAGCCCTCCTGTATTATCTTGGATGGTTAACGATAAACTTTAGTCCAATAGTCGGTCAATTGCTGATGTCAAATAGATGAAGTCTCCATGAAATCTTTTAACTATGCACATTGTATCCATAAGTCTATGGTATTGGTAGAGTATCAGATTCGAATTATTCTTTGGGTTTTTTTTATTGCCTTGAAGTTTGGACTGATCCATATTGGCATATGTTAACCTCACAAATGTGTGCTTTGGTGTCCCTAGCTGCTGTTGCACCCTTTCTTTCTGTTGAGGTTATTTCATATTATGAATTATAAACTTCCTATTGTTACAGTATGGTTATGTGTCCCATTTAGCATGATTGTTCCGTCTGCCACATCATGTGGAGGTGACCCTTTTAGCATAGGCCTTTCATCTAGCTCTTGCTGGTACACTCTAGTTCGCCTGTCAATCAGAAACCAATACATGCAGAACTTCTTGCTACCGTTTATACCAAATTCATATTTAGTTGAAAGAAGTAAATTGCAGCAAGCACATAGAGAATAAGACATTTGAGAGAAGAGGAGAAAACGTTTGTATTGCGTTAACAGATTTACCAGAAAGGCTTAGTGCTTGTAGAATTTGTATTTCTATGCAATTGTACATGGTGCAAGGGCCACGAAGGTAGGTGTTGCAGGAAGCAAACGAATGTGCCTGGGAAAACTCATGCTCTATTGGCATCGTTTGGTAGCATTACACATATTGAGCTTGTTTTCCTGTGGCATTTAGACCAAGTGTTTCTTTTTCTTATTTTTTTCTCTTGTCTTTGCATATGGTGTTTAGCTTCTGAACTGGTCTAAAAAGCTAAAAGTTTTAAGTTGGGCACTCACTCAATTTTCCGTTGCTTTTGTACACCCATCTTTGTGAAAACCTGCAGATATTCAAGGGCAGACTTGTAAGCATTGTACATTTTGCATTTGATAGCTGATCAATTTAGTTACAATATTGAACTCAATACATTTGTGTTTGCAGGTTTCATGACTACTCGTTCTGCTCATCTTGAGGGAACTATACAAGCTTACGAACACTTATGCACCCCTCATTCAGCCCATGATAATAAGTTTTCTCCATCGATGGTCTGCAAGTTCAGACATTAGTAGCTTAGATTCTGAAGTTACATGTAAAAAGGGGGAAGAAGAAGAAGAAGAGGAAAAGATTGATTGATTATATAGAAGGGAAAAGTATAGTTCTACTGTAGTATGGAAGTGGATTATGTGTCCACTCATAATCTGTTTTGTACATTTTAAGTTGTTCTTTGCATGGATTAGCACTGAAAAAATTATCTCATAAAATTCCTGTATTTCTTGAATTTCTGCCATCTAAAAGTATCTTTATCTGGGTTCGGCCTTGAATTTTTATTTAATTTGAGGACCTATTTGATTGCATCTTTCAAGTCCAAAGTTTTCTCTGTTTTGCTTGGAAATTGAATTGCATTTTGTTGTTTGACTTTTCAACTTGAATCTATTTGTTTGTCCTAAAAAAACCTAAAAGTTTTAAACTTATCCGTTGGAACAAAATTTTCTTGAGAAGCTTTATGCTTATGCATAAAATTGTTTCTTAATCTTAAAAAATAACTAGCTTCTTTCTATAAATACCGAAGCCAGATTGTATGTTTTGTATCCACAATCAGGGCAGGCCAAAACAAATAAGTATAAATTTTA
>MKEJ01103524.1:0-10598 GCA_001753735.1 Embelia ribes | reverse complement strand
AAAATTAATATATTAAATAAGGGATGATTAATAATGGGTATAAGAGATCTCTTTTATAAGAGATGATACTTATCTCTAACTAAAAATATTCAATATGGGATAAATCTAATTAGAATATTTTCTAACTTATTTATGCTAGTAGATATTTCCTATCTCCACTTTATTATTCGGTGTGTGACAAAACAAAAAAAAATAAAAGAAAAGAAACAACTCTACTCAAAATACTAGAAAAAAAGAGAAAAAGTTAAAATTTTTAACAATTTTATTATTTAATTTTCTTTTCCCATTTTGTTTTTTCTTTACTCTCGTGATTCCTCGAATCTCTCTTCAACTTGCTCTACATCAGTCTTTCCTCCTTTAAAAAAATTCATCTTCGAATTCAATTCTAGTATTGCTGCCTCAGGGGTTCAAGTCTTGTATTGTTATTGTTTGGGTATTTCCGCTTCCGCTTCTTACTTCGTCAACTATATAGCCTCCCATCCTCCGGTCTAAACATAGTCCAGCTCGGACAGTCAATCTCAAGTCTATGAAAGTGGCAAATAAAAGAAGTCCTTAGTGTCCCAATTCCATTCCATTTGGCCTAAAATTTGTTTCTAAATTTTATAAATTATGGATGGGTCCGATGGAAATTTACAGGCGGCAAAGTTTTGTGCACCCCAGTCTGCCAGCTTTAACATTAATTAATTATTTGGCTAAGTCAAAATAGTTGAAACACCAACCCATTAGCAAAAGCATTCTTTTTTTTTTTTTTATATAGAAAATTTAAATTAAATTGTAGTACAAGAGCGTTGTACCCTATGACATCCCATGTGTAGGTCTCTACTAAAGGTAAACAAACCTTTTTGCCTTTTTTGAAACTCCAAAGTTTGAAAATCAAACCAACAATTAGCACGTTTGGACGATCAATTTCGGACCAAAGTTGTTTGACCATTGGTGGACCCAAGTAAACAACCTTATGTGCCCTTGTTCTTTTTATTCCTAGTAGTTTTCTAAACTTTTAGGCTATCTTGTTCTTGGTTGTTCTCTCTCGTGTACAGGATGTGATTAATTTATGTCATTTTATTACTGTGAGGGATTTTGCACGTTAAAATCGTGCATGTTGTTTGGTTGCGTGGTTATAAGTGATCATATTTCTTTACATGGGTGATTTGCTTCAGCGTATTGTGATATTATTGTTATTGGTTTGTGGCAATTGATATTTGGTTCGATTGCATTCACATCACTAGAGCCCTGGAAATCATACACTTATCTTTTAAGTATGTTAGTATAGAATACCAAATCGTGAAACTAAACCCGGACATTTAAAATAAATATTGCACCAAATAATAGACTTAACGTTGAAATTTTATTTAGAGGCAATGCACCCCATATGATGGCCATGAGTTCCAATACTATTTTTCATGACCAACACTAGTCTGCTGATTTTTTTTTTTGGAAAGTTCAAGGGGGAGGGGGATTCGAACCCATGACCTCTTATTTGTAAGGTTGAGTTCTGGCCCACTAGGCTACTCCTAGTGGGTTTAGTGGATTACTAGACACCATTATAACATAGTTTGGTATAGGAAATGAAATAATTCTATTGTTGAAACTATTAATGATATTTTGATAAAATTCAACAGATTCATAAACACTAAATAATCGATTGATTAAAGTTTTTTTTCCCCCTCTTAAACCAGGCATGCATATTCGGGACTTGAAATACTTTTGACACACAACATATTTTCGGGTATATTTTGTAAATACCTAATATCTTTTTACATATATTTTTGCTAGCCACTAAATTGGAATCTATTTATTTGATGAGATATTTAAGTTAAGAGCACCAAATTTAATAAAAAAAAAAATTAAAACTAAAAAACCTAGACAAAGGCATTGGTAAGAAGAGCCTCCTGCAGGCAAGCAGGGAGCAAATGATATCCTTTTAAGTGATTTAGAATGATTATATATGGAGATCAAAAAACATACTGTAGAAATTAGTTTAATTAGAACAAATTTAGAGATCTTCATATGATCTCGCATGCGTAAAACAGTTGGTACATGAAAGTTTATATAATATTTGTAGCTTACTTTAAATTACAAATTTGTTACATATATCTATTTAAAATACTGTTTTTATGAACTTTTTTGCTGATATTGCATGTGACCATAGCCGACTTTTGCGGAGAACACACATATCTTTCCCAAATCCCAATTATCCCTAATGGGAGATATTAACATTATTTTTAATTACGAGATACGTTGCAGCTCTATAATAAAATATCAATTCTGGATACATTAATTATTTTCTATTGTACCGCTTCAAGCTTTATATATTTGAGTTTATTAATATGGGGTGCATCACATGACTGACAATCCAAATTGTAGTCAAGCTTCATTTTATGATTTTAAAACAACTTTTTTAATATATAAAATAATAAGGAAATAACAATTTTAATCTTAGAGACTTGTAGAAGGGAATGCATGACTTTTGTTATTTATTTATAAATCGTTATGGGAATAAAACAAGTATATATGTTTTCTGATATTGTTATTATTTTCACCACCGGAACAGGCAAAAACAAGAGTAAAGCCGGATATTTCAAAATTTTGAAAACTATTTCATAAAGTAATTTTTTTTCTTAGAAATATTGTTGTAGTATAAATCTAAATAAATTTTAAGTTCTTATAAAATAATAAACAATATACAAAAAATAAACAAATAATAAAAAAATAAAATATCTTATACAAAACTCGCGCAAATTTCACTTTATCTAATATATGGTATTGCCAAGTTGAAAAGCACAAAATAATAGCCTAGACCTTTTTTATAAGCACATTTATAGGAGCCTAGGCTTTGTTGACTATCATTGAAATATTAAAGATAGCTTAGAAATTTTTAATTTTACAAATTGCAAGTAATTCAAATTCCAATGCATTACCACTTGCTCGTGTTCTTCAACTCTCAAGACCCCTTTGAACGTTGATTTTTGGCAACTTCGATACCTGCCAGTTACCATGTCTCACCAAACCAACTGTGTACACGAAAAAATAATTTTAAGTAATGGAATCAAAAATATATTCGTACATCCTCTATAATATTTACAAAATTAAATCCTTTTGTTTGTACATTTTTACAAATGCCTACTTAACCTTTGGCATGAATTGTGTATAGCTTCCACTTCACCATCTTCAAAAATTTTATTTTGTGTCAAAATAAAAATGAGTTCCTGAATTCTTTCCGTGCCTACTTATTTCCCCGCTTTAAAGAAGAGAAAAAAAAAATGAATTTTTTGTTGAATTCAGTTCTCGTTTTCTTCATTAAACGCATAAACTACACTAACCGAAAGTAGCTTACAACTACAACCATAACGGATAACATTTTACACAAAGTACACCTTGATTTATTACTTGCGTAATGAACAATGTCTGGCTCGACAACTTTGGGTTACCAATAAACCACTAAAAATCTGCGAGTTCTACAAAGTATTGACGATTTGAAACTGGTCTTGAATTAGCTCCACAACACTACAAAACCTAATGTCTATAATGTGAATTGCGAAATGATCATGGAAAACTCTTGAAATAATGAGTTTATGCATGGATACATGAATATTAACAATATATTAATAGGTTATGAAATACTCTACATATATTATCTGTAAATTTGTCAAATTTTTTATTTGTTAGTTGAGCACAAATTATAAGACAAGAATATAGTCTAAGATTTTATATGAATACCTAGAAAAAGCCAGTTATCTGTTCTCCTATAGTCATCTCATTAGGCAAAGTAAAAAAGCATACAAATAACAAGAACCTTAACAAAAAAAATTATTATTACATTTTAAATATATTTTCATGTAATTAAGCTTAGTCATCAAGACAAACCTCTTTATCGTTGCATGGCCGGAACATCATGTATATATGTATATATATATGTCTTCTATTCGACGCTATTATACATACATACATATGCCTTTTCCCACACATTGTAAACGAACCCGAGACGATCATTTTCAACTTTGCCAAGTGTTATACCTAGAAAACTGCGATGTTCTCCGTGTTTTCGAGTTTTTCAAGAGCTGCACATTACACCTAATAAAGTCACGAATGAAATATATATTTTAACAAGGTTTGTGGAGAAAAAGTAATTTGTTTAACCCTAGCTTTGACTTGAGCATGGAGTATGGTAGGCCACTATAAAAGCCCCATTTATCACTTCTTGTTGAATGACAAACATACCAAAAGAAGAAAGATAAAACACACAATGGTGATTGCTAGAAGGTTAAATAGCTTTGTATTTTGGCTTTTATTCATTTTATTATCCTCAAAGTGTTCTTTGGCATATAACGTCAAAGGTAATTCCCTTTTCTCTTCGATAATTTTATTCACTAGGGGCTTTAGGTAATTAAAAACCGAATTCTAATTAAGTGTTTTTTTCCAATAAATGTAAATTTTCAGCTACTACAAGAGCGACTTCTACCGATGGAATCCCTTTTACTACAGCGGGGGACGTCATAATTGTATCAAACGATGAAAAGGTACCCCGCAACTTTAAATGTTACGTGTTGTTCTACAATTTCTGGGAATTATATCTTACCAAATTATTGTGATATATACGGTGGAAATGCTGTTTCTTAACAAGCGAATGAGTAACTGAGGAATCGAATGCATGAAATTTCCCCAATGAAAGTAACATAATAGTAAGTAGCTAAAAAATATACTCCGTATATTTATTTTGGTACTTGTTCTCCACCTCAATGTTTTGGCACTTTTTTATTTGTTTAGGCTCGGATATATTTATTTTTATAATTTCCTAATTAACATGATACAAATGATGTCACAGGATTTCGAGGAGTTTTCAAATCCAGAGCACACAAGATTTGGAAAAATTGGGGGAAGGAAAATGATGGAGAAGAGAGTGTTTGGCAAGGAATACGTTATCCACATGAATCATCAGAATAATGAGAATAATATCGTAGGAGCCGAAGTTACAAAAATTTCAGGTGCAAACCACTCTGTTGGTAATTCAAGTTATGGCCATAAAGAGAAAGGAGAAAAAATAAACGTAGTGAGAAAAATGAGAGCTAAAATTAGTACTACTACTACTACTCAGCCAGTGAAAGGGGAATTTGGGGGTTTAACGGCGTTCAGTGCTGATTATCATATGGCAAAAGGACACCCTCCGAGAAATAACTAATTTCTTTTTTTTTTCTTTTTTTACCTTGATTTTTAGTATTGGTTTAGGAGAGGAAAACAATTTTGTACCATACTTGTATGTATGAGAGTGATAAATTATATTGCTGTTAAATGAAAATTTTGGTTTCAAATTTTGTCTAATATTTATTTACATATCATGTATTGATTTGTTTATGGCCAAGTGATTGGGATTGTCTTGTTTTGATTCTTAAACAATTGATAGTGTGTTGGGGATATGTGCATAGGTCTTGACCGAGAGGGAACAGGATGGTTTTATAATATGTACTAATTTATAAAATATTGTTCTATTTGAATATTAGATTGTTTGAATGCAGGAAAGAGATTACAACAGTCGGATAACTATCTCGGAACTCCGGAAAATCACATGCTTCAGGACCAGGTCTCTCTCTTTCTCTCCTCTCTTATATTTTATTTCAAAATATATGAAATAAATATTTTGTATTTTACGATTTCATTTTATGTGAAATAAGTGATAGAAGAACGCGGTATTACAACGTTTTGGCATTCGTCACATTGTTTTGTGAAATTTTTTATACCCGACATTCTAGCCGTGGAGTCTTTTCTCCGACACTAAAACTAAAAAATGCAATAATGATGACTTTAGTAAGAAGTAGTTCTTACGTGGACCTTTTTTTTTTTTGGCCGAATATTAGCCAATGAAGGTTAAATTTCTTATTTTTCTTAAACTTTACCTTGTAAATATTTTACTGAGAATAACATGAATCTATATTGAGAACAAATCAATTTGTTATAAAAAATTTCTGACCCCAATAATATAATTTGAAAAACAAAACTAGGTTGACCATGTACTTAAAATTTTCAAAATGGACCCTTGGTATTTTCTAGTATTAGATTCTAATTCTTTGTTTTATTCACAGAGTAAAACAATCCTACCAAAGCTGAAAACAAGAAGTTCAAGAAGAGCTTATCTAAGTACAATCGACGATTTTCAATATCGGAAGGTTGTTGATGAGACCCCTAGTGACAATATTATGAGCCTAATGAACAAAGACTATCCAGGGGGAGGTTATAAAGCTCGTCACAAGCCTCCTATCAACAATTACGAGCCTTTTGGTCGCATACCATAGCTTTATTCGAAAACAAAATTTAGGCAATGCTACGTAAGAGTAACATATAAGATAGTATAGAACTAGGAACTAATATTTTTTTATTTTTTCCCATCTTTCTAACAAGTATGCTTTTGAGTGTTGCCTTTACAAGTAGGATATGTTTTTGTGAGCACTGATTATATATTTGTTTGTCATTAATATATTTTGCATATTTTGCCTCATTCATGTGTTTGTGCTGAGGTAGTTAAATATTCGTTCATCAAAAGTATTACCCCGCGCTTTTAATTCAATAAGTAGATGCGAATGAACTCTGATACTGGATATAAATTTTCTTTTTTGTTTACTTTTTCACTACCCGCCAACAAGATCAAACTTTGTTTTCATTGATTATTTACTATAAATATCTGAAGACCACCCTTCCCCCATGCTCTCGTAAGTCAGTAGCCCAGGTAAAGAATGGAAAGTGAATCGATGAAAAGAAGAGAAGGAGCCGTTTTTGAAGCATAGCTAGAGCTTCGCATCTAAAAAGTTCTTGTTCGGTATTTAATTTTTAACTTTTTAGTGTATGATATTGATGTGCTAATTTCCTCCATGCCCAATACTTTGGTGCGAGTAAGAAAGAGAAGTGCGAAAAAGATGATGTATTTTGGACAGTTTACACATTTATTTATTTAGGATTGCTTTTCTAGCATAAATACTTCTTTTCTTGTCATTATAAGCTTATATCTCTCATATGACAGACTTTGACACATTGATAAGTTGGGTCAACAAATCTATAAGGTCCCATTAATTTATTTAATATTTAATAACAAAATCGGAGGTTGGGGACCCAAAGTAGTCCAGACGAGATAGAGTTCGTCCGGACGAGATGCAGGGCCAGAATTGGTCCGGATGAGATTAAGTTCGTCCGGACGAAATGCACTTTGGTCCGGACGAGAGTAAGTTCATCCGAACGAAATTTCCTTCGGGAAAAACACGTATTGTATTATATTGCAAACCCTATTCATTAGAAACATAAGTTGGTTGCCCCCAATCACAAATAGATAGAAAGGTGGTGATTCCTAGAGTTAAAAATATGTGGTTGTGTTGGGTATTTGTGTTTCCCTATGTAGTTGTTTAGTTGTCAGTATTATGTATTGTATGATGTTGCATGTGATGGTTGCGGAAGTGTGTATGCGGCGTTTGTTTGAGTGAATATTTATTTGAGTGAATTGATGTTGTGGCTGGATGAGGTGGACCTTCATGTAAACCTATCATACATGTTAGACAATTATGTTGAGGATACCCTTAGTGTTTTATAGTATAAGAGTGATAAGGGAGTTGGACGATACTTGTTTTGCCCTAAGACATAGAGGTGTTAAGGGTATTACACCAGTCGTGATTAGGGGTGCATACGGGCAAAATAAGATGTGCCATGACTTGAGTCGCACATATGTGTGGTACGATGTTTCGCGTGTCAATAGGAAAAAAGCGGGACAGAAAAAAGGCATGTGGTAAAATGTAATCATTTGAGATACCAAATTGGAAGGGGGAGCACATCACAATGGATTTTGTGAGTGGCTTGACGAGATCAAAAATAAGAAAGGATACCATGTGGGTGATTGTTGATAGGGTTGACAAAGTTAGCACACTTCATGGCTATTAAGAAAGAAGACGGAGCGGAAAAGTTATCGTAGTTCTAGAAAGGAATGCCATAGACTATGGGCACGAAATTGAATAAGAGCAGTGCCTATCGTCCTTAAGCTAATGGTAGACAGAGAGGACGGTTCAGACATTGCATGCTAAGAGTTGTTTTTTTAAGTATGGTGAAATTTTGAGGACGACGTTTATTTTTTTGGGGAGAGAATTATAAGGCCCTGTAAATAAAAATAAAACAAAGAAGGGTTAATTCTAATAGGGGGACTAATAGGAAAATCAATTGTATCATTTCCTCTTTACGTTTAATTGTAAGTTCACAAAGATAACAGATAGAAAAGGGGAGAGAGGAGAAGAAGAAAGGGCAAAACAAAACCCTACGATCCGAGAGGAAGAATACATTGCGTGACAATCCAAACGTGAATTTGGACTCCTTGTCTCATTCTTGTCGTTTTGACAAGTATTATCCCTTATTTCTTCGGATTAGTCATACGCTTTCTTGTTCTAATTATTAGAAAATATAGTATAATGATGAATTGATAATTAGATGATGGTTATTATTGAAAATTATAGCCTAATTTTAGTTGTAGGCTCGTGTTTGGGTGGTAAGCCGTATAGAAGAAGGTTAGGGGTGATTTCCGAGCTTTCCAACGGGATCGTTTATTTTCTCATAAGGTACATTGTGGTGGATTGATTTAATAATAATAAATGTTATTTAGATGTATTTTATTGTAGAATTACAATTTTTATTAGATGATTTGGTTGAGTTGGGTGATATTTTGGTTGTACTTCATAGATGGAACTCATGTTCAGGACGAAAGGAGTTTTGACCGAACGAAATAGCTTTGGTCCAGATGAGACACCATTTCGTCTGGACGAGATTGAGTTCGTCTGGACGAGTTCTCCTATTCTAGATTGGATGTTTTATTTTGTGCATAATTGGATGGAAACCCTTATAATAATGGAATAAATATGTCAAATATTGAATAAATCGAAGATGAAACATACTTATATTTTTTAATGCCATTAGGTACGGGAGTACATTTGTTTTGTGGCCTGTTATTGGGCATCAAACTGTCTAGGAGTGTGTTGGTTCTGGTGGTTTAGTACCAAAGCAGGTTCCATAGGAACTCAGGATAGGGAGAACTATCCATAAGCCTTTACATGCAAAGCCTCGGGATACAGTGTCCGAGTGGTCAATCGTATCAGAAGTGTCATTTTATTATATTAAATGTAGTTTGATAAATACTATTGTTAACTAAAGATGTAGATAAAGAATTCATGTTTATTTGCTTTAGTAATTATGCTGATTAATTTGTTATTTCATCACTACTGGAATACATGTTTGACTCGTACCTGCTTGGTTGTGTTTTTGTATCACTTTTATGTAAAACGCCAAGAAAAACTAGGTAGTAGTGGACCAGTGATTTGGGACTAACAGAGGTAAAGCTAACGAAGGTAGTTTGTCATCTGCTCATATTTATGTTATCTTTCATGGACGTTATTGGCTTTAAGCCAAATTTGTTTCTTGAAGTTTGAAAAGTGATGTATGGCCAAAAACATGATAAAAAGGTCAAAGTTTGATTTGTTTATGTTGACATGAGGACACTTATGTAAACTCGTTCATAATTCTTGGTTGCATTTATCTTTTTATATATAATTTATATTCTTTTCATTGTAGTTTATATCGGGGTGTTACAAAATTATCCCATATTGAATAATTAAATGCTCCAATCTTATATACTTGTAAGAATTGTAATTTAGTAGTATGTAACACAGAGCACCACATACGCACACCAGCGTACTGTCTGTTCGATTGGGTTGGGTTCAGAGCCTGAGCTTGGTTGCTGGTTTGTGCATGGTACATTGTCCTTATCCTAATTCGGGTTTGTTGTACCTTGAGAATTAATTGTCGGTGCAAGATAAGTAGTAATTTCAATTTCTACTAATGAAATAAATTTTCTATAATTTCCAATTTATTATTTTTGTTGCCATTTATATTAAGAAATTATTATTTAGTATAATGGCACCGACATAAACTAGACTTCACTGGTTCCTTAGTTTCAAATCTGAACTTATTTGTTATTTTTGCCTATGAAAATTACAAGGATTGAATTGGATGCATTAAATTTTTTATTTAAATTAAACTAGTCATTTGCTTAGAAGATATAAGGAAAGTCTTAATTATGGTTATGTGCAATCAACAAATACACTAATTCTAATTTATTGTACAGGGTTTTCAGTTCCTAAATTTAGTAGATTTTTAACTGTACCGGTCATTTGCTTACATTTCATTAATTATAGTCATTTACGTTGTCCATATCTTATATTTACTTGCATTAAATTTCTTATTCGGATTAAGTTGAAACTACAGTTTTTAGATAATATTAACTTAGACTATTATTCACGTAGAAGAAAAGTCAAAAAATTTAATAAAATACTGCTTGACGTGCCCTCTATAAATATAAAAATGTTATAAAGTATGTGAATGATACGACTTCACGAGTTTTCTGTCGGCATTATTCATGCAATCAAAAAGAGTATAAATATGTATGATTTATAATACAAAGATATAAGTGAGAAAACATAAAAAATAAAGAAAACAAAACCTTGTATGAGAGAGAAAATAAAGAGAAAAAATTATGTGCTACAATTATTCTATCTCTTTATATCTCAAATTTTCATATATAAAATAAA
>MKEJ01103508.1:0-16638 GCA_001753735.1 Embelia ribes | reverse complement strand
CTTTGTATAGCTATTTAGATATTATATATGCTAATAAACTTTCTTGGGAAGGGCAACTTATTTTTTTTTTGTGAAAATATACTTGACTTAAATTTAGATGTTTTATTTAAAAAGTTATAGTGTACAAATTTGAGATGACGGCCACGTGTGTAACACGTGTTCTATTGCTAGTAATCTATAAAAAGAAGTATTATATTACGTTCATGATGAGTTGAATAGTCTACTAGGTTGATATCATACTTTCATGCCTCATTATTCTTTCTTGTTATACTAATTAAAATACACAAAGACTTGTCTATCATAGTATTGGCTAGACTAACCAGTGCATTTTCTTTTTTTTTTTTTCATTTGTTCCTTGTTCATGATTACATAGGTATTGACCCGGTAGATGGACCTCCATGAGAATAGAAATTGGAAGCGGATTTAGCAGTTTATTTTAGTTCTTTTCATTTGTTGTCGTATTACATTTCATTTGGGGACTTTTACTTGGATTGTGGATTCAAAGCCAAAGTTGTAGATATTATCTTTGTTGATCTTCGATGTGGATGTGGATGATGAGACTGAGTTGTTACAATGGGAAGTTAGTATTATATTTTGATTTATACAGTTTGTTATACTTATTGAGTGTTGTGAACGTGATACACTCACCCTTGGGTTTCTTGGTATCCGGGTTACTTGGGATTTGGACCCTGGGGCAACCGAGGCGTGACGCAAAGCATCACAGATCTTCTTTTTCCTTACAGCCTTATAAACCTACAAAACCTTTTTTTATTGTGCATAGTGATGTTTGGGGCCCATCTAGGATTAGTACTCTTTCAGAAAAGCTTTGGTTCATTACCTTTATAGATAACCATACAAGGATAAGTTGGGTGTATCTATTAAAAGTAAAGTCTGAAGTTGAACATGTATTCAAAGAATTTTATAAAATGGTTCAAACTCAGTTTCAGGCTAATATTTAAATCTTTACAAATGACAATAGGAAAGAATACTTTAAGAAAGTTTTAGGAAAGTACTTTGCTGAAAATGGTATAGTACATGAAAGTTCTTGTACTAATATGCCATAACAAAAGAGTTGCAGAAAGGAAAAATAGGCATCTTCTAGACCTAGCTAGGTCATTACTCTTTTCAATGAATGTTCCTCAGTATTTATGGTGTGATGCTAGTCGAACTACAATTTATTTGATCAATAGAATGCCTTCAAGGATTTTGAAATTTAAAACTCCATTAAACAGGCTTAAAATATTATTTTCTGCTTCTAGATTACATTCTGATTTACCATTGAAAGTATTTAGATGTATAGCTTTTGTGCATATACATGATCATAATCATGGAAAATTAGATCCCAAGGCTGAAAAATGTATGTTTGTTGGGTATTCCCCGACACAAAAAGGATACGAGTGCTTTAACCTGATTTTTAAAAAGATGTTCATTACAATGGATGTTACTTTCTTTGAAGATAAATCTTTTTTTTAGTCTCATCTTCAGAGGGAGAATTAGGGCAGTGAAGATTCGATTAGTATATTTTTCAAGCTTCTAGAAAATGAAAACAAAGACTTGGTGGAAAAAAATAATCAAACAGATTTGACAAATGTTTCAAATATTGAAAAATTTTGGAAAACCTACTTTTGTACCATCATATAATCAAACTAATGAAGGAAAAGATAATGGAAATAAAAGAAGTGAAAATAATCAAGAGCTCATTGTCTACTCAAGAAGGAACAAAATTCAAGAGAAAGAATCCTACTTTGCAACACTGTCATGACTACTCTCAGACAACAAATTTGAAATTGTCCCGTAATATTTCTTTTAGTCCATACGAGGTTATTGATATTCCTATTGCTCATCAAAAGGGTGTCCGGTATTGTACTAAATATCCTATATCTAACTTTGTATATAATGATCGTTTGTCTCCATTATTTTCCTCTTTTACCTCTCAACTTTCAGTTTTAGAAATTCCAAAAAGTATACAGTAAGCTCTAAAAGTTCCTGAGTGGAAAAAGGCGGTTCTTGAGATGATGAACTTGTTGGAAAAGAACAAGACATGGGAAATGGTGATTTTACCTAAAGAGAAATCCATTATTGGCTGTAAAGGGGTGTCCGCTCTCAAATACATCTCTGATGGATCTTTGCAAAGGTACAAAGTCAGACTATTAGCTAAAGGATTTACTCAAACTTATATCATTGACTGCTCGGAGACTTTTGCACCGGTGGCGAAGTTAAATATAATTAGAGTTTTTTTATCTATTGATGTGAAATTGGAGTGGCCTCTACATTAGTTGGATGTAAAAAATGCATTCTTGAATGGGGATCGTGAAGAAGAAGTTTACATGGATCATCCACCTGGCTTTGGGGGGAAATTCGAATCTAAAGTATGCAAATTGAAGAAATCCGTATATAGTCTCAAGCAGCCTCCTAGAGCATGGTTTGAAAAATTTACTCATTCAATGAAGACACAAGGCTATTTTCAAGGACAAACGGGCCATACTATGTTTATTAAACGATCAGTTAGAGGAAAATTTTCATTGCTGATAGTATAAGTCGATGATATCATCTTCACAGGAGATGACTTGGATGAGATAGCTACATTGAAAGTGCATTTATCATCTGAGTTCAAAATAAAAGATTTGGGAGCTTTAAAGTATTTTCTTGGGATGGAAATTGCTCGATCCAAGAAAGAAATTATTGTTTCCCAAAGAAAATATATCTTAGATTTACTAAAAGAGGAAGGAATGAGCAGGTGCAAACCTTCTGAGACTCCAATTGATCCTAATGTAAAACTTGGAGAAACGAAAGAAGGTGTTGCAGTAGACACTACTAAATATCAGAAGTCGATGGAAAAGTTGATTTACTTGTCTTATACTCGTCTAAATATCGCTTTTGCTATAAGTGTGGTTAGCCAATTTATGCATAGTCCATATGGAGAACATCTTGATGTTGTCTACAGAATTTTGAGATATTTAAAAAGTACTCTTGGAAAAGGATTATTTTTCAAGAAAAGTGCACATCAAGGCAATGAAGTATACACAGATGCAGATTGGGCCGGATCTGTGATTGATAGAAGATCTACATCTTGATATTGTACCTATATTTAGGGAAATCTAGTAACTTGGCAAAGCAAAAAACAAGAAGTTGTAGCTAGAAGTAGTGCAGAAGTTGAATTAAGAGCAATGACTCTTGGAGTTTGTGAAGCTCTGTGGCTAAGCTGAGTTTTGGAAGAATTGAAGAAATCAAATCAGATTCCTATCAAGTTATATTGTGATAATAAAGTTGCGATCAATATTGCACACAATCCAGTTCAGCATGACAGAACCAAACATGTGGAAGTTGATTGGAACTTTATTGAGGAGAAGATTGAATTTGGAGTTATTTGTGTACCATTTGTACCAACCACTCAACAAATTAAAGATATTTTAACTAAAGGACTACCAAGAGCACATTTTGAACATATGGTTAGCAAGTTGGGCATGATTAATATCTATGCACCAACTTGAGTGGAGTGTAGAAAAGTTAGGATATTATGTTTCAGTTTGAGTAAGTCCAAGATTAGTCAATTAATTTGTTTATATTGTTCCTATCTGTAGGTTAGCTCCTGCAATATGGGATTGTTGAGATTTTTAAGAAAACTCTTGACTATATAAATGAGCATGTACTACCATTAATATTAAAAAATAATAAGGTTTTATTCTCAAAACCGATGCCTATACTTCCCTCCCTGCGCATGGTTTATAAGTGAACATTAATCTGCTACAATGGTTCTACATAAGGATTTATCGGAACGTCATCCGAGAAATATGGACCAAATAAGTGATTTGCCCGATGGTCAAAGTGTTTTAAACCCAAGAAAGTGAAGATAGAAAAGATAGCAAACCTTGTTTTATTTACTCCTAATTAAAAGAAAGAAAGGGTTGGTTTTATATTCATGTTATGTTACTGGTGCAGATTTCTTCAAGAGGACAAAACCTTGTTCAGCATTTGGCATGTAGGAGTAGTGGAGAGAAAAATGGAAAATAAAAAAAGTGCTGATGGAAAACACAAGAAACCTATTATCCATCTTCATAAAGACGTGAATATGTTGTAAATTTGTAAGATATGGTCGAAGATCCCTTTAGGAACAAAAACTGCAAAGCTGGTTTAACATATACTTACTACGTTCCATTTTAATAAACTTACTTATCTTTTCACAAGTATTAAGAAAGATCAATTAATATTATTGAAATATAAAATATTTTTACTTTCTTTCCTACAATTTCCCTAATTAATGCTACTATTTTGCACAACTTATAATAGAATAAATGACTGCAATAAATAAAGGCATTTTAGTAAATTGATTTTTCAATTATTTTTCTAAAATAGAAACTGGACTATATATTGGGACGGACTAAATAGAAATACAAGCCTACTAAAATGGGACGGGGGGAGTAATACATGTTTCCAGAAACAAAATCTTTGTTCATATTCTTGAAAAACAAATGACTCAAAAAGGATTATTTAGTACTGAATGGGCTTCTCCACGGTATACTTGCTTCCTGATTCTCAGCTTCCGGCTTGACTCGGTACTTGTACTTATGCGCTGCATACACGAAACCACAGAAATTGATTACACTCAAAACTGTGAGAAGCCAATACAAGTAATCAAACCTCCCTGTATTGATATTCTGGGACAACCATGACGGTTTCCCCTCCTCAGCATTACCCGTAACAGATTTGATAATGTTGTTCAATATAGTCGCAGCAAAGCACCCTAAACCGCCAGCCACAGCAGCATAAGCGGACCCTATGCTCCTCATAGCATCCGGAGCCTCCTCATACAGAAACTCCAACAACCCCACAATACAAAACACCTCTGCAGTCCCAATCAAGCAGTATTGGATCAATAACCAGTACGCGCTCAGGTTCCGCATTGGACTCAAAAAGTCAGATTCGTAATCATGTTTAATCGCATATTCCCTTCTGTACCTCTCAAAAACCCCAGCCCAAGCCACTGATACGATGGAAACAGCCAACCCAATGCCTACCCTCTGGAGCTGAGAGGCCCCGTGAGGATGACCTGTGATCCTTCTGGACAATGGCACAAACACGGAGTAGTAGAGGGAGAGTATGAGGAATATGCTAAGGCCTGGAAAGACAGGCATGCATGTTACAGGGAGCTTGAGGTGGCCGAGATGGGTATTCAATGTGTAAGCCTGTTGAACTGATAGAGTCAAGTACTCTGTCAATATCACACTAAGCATTATAGTGTAGGCTGGTATTGGGAGTAGCCTCAGAAGGATCTTCACTTCTTCCACTTGAGTCACCGTGCAGAGCCGCCAAGGACTTTGTTCCCCTCCATCTTCCGCTGTCTGTAGAGCTGCTTTGTCCAGCCACCTGTGTGTAACATTTTATGTAAAAAGAAAAAGAAAAAAAAATATCAAAAAATATTTAATGGAAGTAAACATGAATTTAGATAGGTTTACCTAAAATCATCTGTATGAACTATCTTGCTGCTGCCCTTGATGGCAGATCTTTTCCCCGGAACTTCATAAAGGCCAACATAGACACTGCTATCAAAGGAAATCTCTCTCTTCCGAAAGGCAGCAACAATGACCTGTGCAACACGGGTGAGAGGACTGCCACCTGGCAACCTATGCCGATACAATGGAGTGCCGAGGAAGAAGACTATGTTTGACATGCCCATAGCTATAGCCAAAGCGCCAAAGGCTGATCCCCAACCATGCTGCTTCTGAATGTAGACAACAGCTGTGAATGCCACAATTGCACCAACTGTGACAGACAGATAGAAGAAGTTGAAGAACCTATCGAGGTGGGACTTGTAATCTCTACTCCTCTCATCAAATTGGTCAGCCCCAAAGGATGAAACACACGGCCTTATACCCGCAGCTCCAAATCCAGTTATGTAAAGAACTGTGTATAGGTAAAGCATCTGCCACGAGCTTGCAGCCTCACATTTGCCCAAAAGTAGGGAAATCTGGTCACAATCTTCTTGGCTGGGCATAAAAATGCCCAAGGTCGCACACAAGGTTATTCCTGCCAGACCCTTTATAATAATAAAAAACCGAAAACAAACATGTCTATCAGTAATGTTTGGCCTTTTAATCAATCAAATAGTAGTTAATTTTGCAAACTCATGGGTACGTAGTATGTATTGCACATGGAAATCTTGCTAATGCAAGACACAGATAATTAGTTCGAATTTTGTATATAGCGGCCAAAGAAGGTTCAACTCTTACTGCTAGATAGATTGTTGTGAAAATTGCAATGGTCCAATATCGACCAAGATAAGCATCGGCTATGAAGCCACCGAGCACAGAGGAGGCCTGTGATATGCCCAAGAAGTTGTTGACTGCATCTGGATACTTGAGAAAGGACGGTGCTAGTGCTTGCCATTTTCTCTCGGTCTCTGAGTATTGATGAGTTATTTAACTTCAACTCAATCACTTGATTTTTGCTTTTCATCGTTAAAGTTACAAACATGTTTTCATGAAAATACTTGTAATTTTAAATCATATTTATCAGAATCCGGCTCTTTCCCCGAGGAAGCGTAAAAAAAATGATTCAACCTGCAATTCTTGAGGAGTTGCCGTACTGTGCCCACAATGATAAATGACTTGATCAAATTAATTTCCCCTACTTGCTTGCATTCATGCTACGGTAATATTGGGAAACTAATTGTGCAACAACCCTCAAATAGCTCGTTGTTCTATGAAGCTACTCAAAAATTAGATATGTAAATAAAATAAAAATTTTATAAAATATTTTGACAATAAAAGAAAGCTTTTGGTATCACATCAGCCAACCAAACATGCCACATAATCAAAATATAGTAATGTGTGTGTCTCTGTGTGTGTGTGTGTGGTGTGGGGGGGTTAGTTATTTGCACTTTTATACCTTGGCATAGTTGTAAATTGATATTCATAGCATATTAGTGTCTTACTCATCCACCGTTATTCATGTATGCATACGTGGACTCGATAGATGATTCGGAGCGATAAGAAGATTAGGGCAGAGATCAGGAGGTAGGAGCCGATTTTGTATGCTTAGACGAAGCCCGAGATCGGGGCAACTATCGGTACATGTTTATATTTTTTTATCATATAGTTGCAGTATTTTTGTACAACAGGGCGTTGTATATATAGCGTAGTATTATTTTGTAGACCATGATGGATACATTAGCTATTAACAGTCTATATCTATATTTTGTACTATTTATGGAGATGTTGTATAATCTAGGTGGTTATGTACGTATTTATGGGGAAATGCTACCTAAATTTTGATAATTTGTATATAAAACATTTGGGTTATTGTACTGTATGGTTATCGGTTGATTAGTTGTATGTATTTATGGTGTAGAGAATGGGGTTTGGTAACTACTATTTATAATCTTATTAGTAGTAGCATCGTCGAGTCAACTTATCATTTACTGAGTTAATTTTTTTTAAAAATTAGAATAAAAATGATTTAAATTGATTTAAAATGAGTAATACGAGTGAACTGGTTCAAGAAATATTTGGTATTGGCTTATTTTGGAGATCTAAGAGACCAAAGCAATTTGAGCTAAGTAAAAGACTCTCGAGTATGAAAGGTTGCCTACTTTGAGGTTCTTTCCCAAGCCGGATTCTAAGATGATCCTATCATTGTTGGTCTTGCAAATAGGCCCCCTCTAATAACTATGGATCAAACCAAAAATATTTATTTTCTCCATTCCCAATCTTAATTTGAATGTGATCAATAAGCTCCTTCCTTAGTGGAGAAATTTCCTCCAAACCTTGAGAACTTTGCGAAATTTTTATTTACCAAAATTCATAATTTCTTATTAATAGCCTTAACCCAATCTTTCCAAATGTAAGCATGTCCATTATCACACAAGTTCCAAACCCCTTTATTCAAGAAAGCTCTATTCTATTCCTTAATCTTTTTAATCCCATCTCCCCATTCGTCAAAGGTAATAGTGACATCTTTTCGGGCCACCCTAGCAATGTGATTCTTAAACTCAACCCCAGACCAAAGAAATTTTCTTAGCAAACTTTTTAACTCCTTAGTAACCAAATTAGGAATGATAAAGTACATACTCTAATAACACTGAATATTGAAGAAGACCAACTTAATAAATTGTAGTCTTCGTGCATAGGAAATCAAGTTGTTTGTCCAAGATGAGATTATTTTGCTAATTATTTACTTAAGTGGAAATCAATCCAATTTCCTAAGCTTCATTGTGCTAAGAGGCACTCCAAGATACCTCATATGATAGATGCCAAGGGGAAATCCAAAGGTATATTATAGTCTTATTTTAAGACCATGATTGACCCTGGCCACAAAAAGATTACTCTTTACCAGATTGGGCTCTATACCTGAAAGTAAAGAAAATACCTTTAGAGACTCCTTTATCAACTTAGCCGATTCAACTTCCCCTCTTCCAAATAGCAAAAGGTCATCTACAAAGCAAAGGTGTGTTAACTTGATTTTAGACGCTTTCCAATGGAATTTGATGCCTTAAGAAGTCTTAATTTTATGAATGCTAGAAAGGACATCCATGCACAAAACAAAGAGGCAGGGGGATAGTTGATATCCTTGACGTAACCCCCTAAAAGAAACCATGGGGACTACCATTCATACTAATGGAAAACGAGGTCATTGTGACACATTCTATTACCCAAACAATGAATAAGCTCAAACCCCCCCTCCATTTAAATACATCCCACAAAAAATTTTGATATACCAAATCATAAGCTTTTATAAGATTCATCTTGGTCACTAATCTTTCTTCCTTGTATAAAAGCGAATTGACTTTCATCAATCAAGGCTGGGAGAAATGGTTTCAAACGATTTACCAAGATCTTTAAGATAGTCTTGCAGAAGACATTGCAACAAGCTATGGGCCTAAAGTCTTTCAAGCTACTCGGGTTAGGAATTTTGGAAATAAGAGCTAAGAAGGTAGAATTTAATTATTTGAGAACTCTCTTTCAAAGAATTCAAGAGCCATTTGGTAAAATCATTCCACACAATTTCCCACGTACTTTGGAAAAAATACCTAGTGAAGCCATTAGGACTAGAAGCCTTATCTCTATTAATGTTGAACAAAACATCCTTTACTTCTTCCTTTATAACAATAAGGGTAAGATTATCAAAGTTTTGGGATGAATATCGTGAACTCAGCAAGCAAGTTTCCCCTAGGGTAAGCAAATTTAGGCTCGACTAGATCTTTGTAAAGTTAACCATTTCCTCTTTGATAATCCTTGGATCCGAAATCTCTTCCCCTCTTTCATTAGTAAGAGACTTAATCCTATTATGGTTAGACCTTTGCCTAAGAGATTTATGAAAGAAAGAAGAATTGTGGTCTCCCTCCTTCAACCATGTTATTCCACTTTTTTGCCTAGCTTTACTTTCCTCTTGAATGTCTAAACAGTTAGCGTGAGCTTTGAGTTCACCAATTATATGAAGTTCAACCTGATTAGGTAGTTTAGAGTCAAGATTCATTGAATGGAATCTACTTTCCCCATAACCTTCTTTAATTCGGAATTAAGAGCTTTTTTTCCTTCTAGCAAGCTCCTTGTGGGTGTTCTTAACCGCTTTAAGTTTGGTACAAAATACTTATATCTTATGACAACAAACTTTGACATTCCAAGCTTCCTCTACTATTCTCTTGAATTATAGAAAATCTTTCTAATAGTTGAAAAACTTGAAAGGTTTCAGCTCCCTCTCAAAATGAATACCTAAAGAAGCAATCATAAGAGTATGATCCGAGATACAGTAGGATAGGAATTTAGCTTTGGGATTGGGAAGAACTTTGAGCCCTTAATAATTCACAAGCACTCTATCAAGTTTCCTCCAAATCAGATACCCCAATTATTATTTTGCCAAGTGAAGAAGATGCCCACGTATCTCAAGTCCTCAAGTATGGATTCAAGTACACCATCATTGAACACTTCCATATAACTAGGCTATTCCCTAGTGCCTCTAACTTTCTAATAAGTGAACCGGATTGCATTAAAATATCCTAGAACTACCCAAGCCTCATTTTGAATCTCTTTTGCAATATTGGATATTCCAGACCAAAGACTTCTTCTTTCTTGAACATATTTCAAACCATACACAAAAGGGGA
This sequence comes from Embelia ribes, assembly GCA_001753735.1. Classification (NCBI taxonomy): domain Eukaryota; kingdom Viridiplantae; phylum Streptophyta; class Magnoliopsida; order Ericales; family Primulaceae; genus Embelia; species Embelia ribes. Next base: position 6,541 of record MKEJ01103508.1, on the reverse strand, counting down.
AAAACATTTTATATCTTTAGAACACAATACAATTTTGCAATAATCAAAACGGTTAGTACTTTCAATCACTTTAGGATCCCAAAATTTTGGATTCCAACCATTCAAAATTCGACATCTAGAAGCAATAGAGCAATTGTGAACACTATTCCATTTTGGCCACATACGTTTACAAATATTATGAACATTATCAAGACTAACTTTATTCTCAATTAAACAAATACACAAATCTTTATTATCAAAGATAAGTTTTCTAACCTCAACTTGCTTTGAAGGGTCATTTAAACCCCTCAGGTTCTAACATGCAATTGGATTCATCCAAGTAAAGGTCGAGCCCGGCCTCTCTAGATCTACTAATAGGACTACTTCTTTCATCTACTTGTTTCCCCTTTTCCGAGCTTCCAAGATCTTCCTCAGCTTCTTTATCCTTTTTCTTTTTCCTTTGCTTACTTCTCCTAGCATTCCATTTCTTCTGCCTATTAAGTTCACTAACCATATTGATTTTGAGACTTCAAAGTAAAGGTGAATGTTTGACTACTACCTCTTCACCTTCCACAATGCCTTTAACTCTATTACTAACTTTCTTATCCTCCATACAATCCTCTCGATTAGAGCTATGATCACCTTCTTGTCTTCCACAATATCCGATTCCTTTACAGCCAATTCCTCAACAATGTCTTCCTCTACCCTCACAAGAGCTAAGAAGGCATTTTGTTTGGGAAGAAGTTTACTTTTAAGATATATGTTAGCTTGGTGACTCGGTTAAGTTTGGTATGGTATGGTATGGTTTTTGGTATGGAACGAGTATGATAGTGGTAGGGCAAAGTATGATAAACTTGGTAGGAGGTTTATATGTTAAGACTAATTTTGTTGGTTTGGCTAATTAGTGCATTATAGGCTCGCTTTTTTGCTTAGAACTAAATTGTTTTAGGTTTGTTTGGCATTAGAGGCTGTTTATGAATTTTAGGGAAAGAAGGGGTTGGTTTAGGGTTGAGTTTAGGATAAGCATTGGATTGATGGCCAAATATATTGCATGAGTTTCACTATCTTAGTCTCCAACTATACTCCACTCTTACTTCAAACTCTTCATTATACTCAGTTTAGAGAAAGTTACTCCTAACTATCATTTCTACAGAAATTAGAGCAAAGTCAAGAATCTTAACGGATGAGGTAATCTCATCCGCATACAAAGGCATCCCAATTTTGCCAGCTATGGTACTCAATCCTGAAGTTGACCAATATGTAGTAGGAATGCCATAAAATTTGATCCAATAAGGAATGGCCTTGAAATCTTCTTTAAAAACTCAAAGTTTCTTTCCTAATGTTTGAGCTAAAGTTGTTGCCCCAAAATGATCCAAGGCACTTTCTTCAAAACCAATGAAACTTCTTCCTCCGAATTGAAAATGAAGAACAAGAATCCTTCTTTGTTTACTTGAACTTCTTTAATTCCAAACTTTCCCTATAGAGTCATTACTTTTTATTTGAGTAATTTGAAAGGGAGCCTCTTATCTATCGAGTAACCAACAAGTGTGTTTTTCCAAATTCCTTCTTCTATAAAAGTACCCTTTTCAAAGGTTAGAGTCCTTTATTATTAAAGTATGGCTTCACAAAGTTTATTTCCATTCTTGACATGGGTTTTTGAGGAGATTAGCCTAAGGAAAAGGGGATTTTCCAAGGGTGTTTGGGATATGGTAGGATAGGGTTTTGAGGAGGCCAATTTAGCTGAAAATGGAAGTAAGTTGAACCAGTTTAGGTATACTAGGTTAGGGATGGGACCGGGTACAGTTTGGTTGAGGTTTGGTTTTAGTGTAGATGGAACCAATGGTTTAGAAATGTTTGAAGAAAGTTGACCGGTCAATGGTTAACTGAAACTCTGACCAGGTTCAAAGCTATTAGGAACAAATGTTGTTTGACTGTTTGAGATGGAACTAGAACCGGTTACAAAAGGGTCGGAAAAGGTTGGATTTAGGTCAAGTGAGTGGATAGCATCTTTGGGATTGTGAAAATGTTGTAAGACTTAGTTATTTGTTGGATTAGAATTTGAATTATAATTGTAAGAAGGATGATTTGAATTTTTTTGGGGGTAGGAGGCTAGGAAAGTGATTGATGGGATAGGTGTACTTGCTTGATTTGACTTTGGGGGAGATCACATGATGCTTGTCATCATATGGTACTTTTCCCTCTAAAGATTTGAGTTTGAATTGGTCAGAAAGGTTGGGAAATGGCCAGACTTTGGTCGGAATATAAATTGAAGAGCACTTTCAAGCCACAAATGAATCTCCAACTTCCATGATTTTGTACCTCCTAGTTTTTTGGCTGGACCATGGCCAGTGGTTTCGCCAGAATTTTTACATCTTTCCCTTTTGAAGCCTTCTTCATCTCTTCTTCTCTTATAATGGCATCCATCATCTTATCTCATCTTTTTCTCCCTTATCTTTGCAAGAAGCTCATTTAATTTCTTTCTAAGGCCACATTTTCCTTGTAATTGAGAAGTTCTTTCAATTTCTCTTTATCCACACCCTCTTCCTCTTCCTATTCCTCTTCCTCCTCCATACTAGCCCCCAAGATGGATCTATAATCTTCCACATTTCTATTCTTCTTCTTCTTCCATTCCAGATTTGCTTTTAAAAATCTCATGATTGATGGCTTAAAGGTGTCTTCTAGATTACCTCATAAGCCGTAGGCCTACCAAATCTTCCTCCGGGTATGAATTTATGACCACAGTTGTGATCATCATCCTCTTCGTCTTCATCTTCAATACTTTGTTGATTCGTATCATTGGCCTTTAACACACCAATTTATGGTGGCTTCTTCTTCATCCTTATTTGAGGATATGACATATTTGGGCAAGGGTAACGGCGGAAGGGTATGTTAATTTCTACTAACCCCATCCGTTGTTATGTTTTCATCATTTGTAACAAGCTTTTCTAGTTCTGAGGTGGTCATATACCCCATAGCACGTGAGGAAAAGAGGGTTGGAGAGGTTTGTGTTATAGTAGTTTGAGGTTTAGTTTTGTTAGAGTTGGACGGAATAAGGGTGGGTTTCGGAGGAAGGAGATTTTGCCGGAAGTAGGGAGAGTTAGGGTTGGTCGGGTAAGGGGTATGTTAGGAGGTTTCAAAATTGGTTCCATAGAGGAATGTGGCTAGAGATTGACCGGAATAGTTGGTCGGAAGTTGGTAAAAGGCCGGGAATGAAAGGTGGCATGGTAAGTGAAGGGGTGGTGGCCCCGGAGGTTGGTGGATGGAAGGCCAGAATATGTGATAGGGGAAAGAAATAGCGGCTTACTTTTAGAGATAAAGGATAACTTTTCTCTGTAGCTTATACATTTTTACTCTTAAATATTATAATCTAGAAGCCTCAAATGCTACTTTTATGGAAGAATTTAATGAGGATATCGATAAAACTCGTGGTCACTTAGATAAGTGGTGAACAACAAGGGAGTAATGGCTATTCATGTTGGTTTAATAATCATTTTATAACTCTAAGGCTTGAATATAGATAATGCCATTGAAACAACCTTCGAAAGCTTAAGCTTTTGTTTGGACAGGAGAAATCGGTCAATTGTTAGAGCCTATCAGTTGATTGATTCATCTAGACAGACTTGAAAAATGATTTGCATGTACCTTATTTTCAGTTTAGAGCCTATATTAGCCTCTGGACAGTGAATAACTAGCAATGTTGAAGCCTTAGTTCCTTTGTAGGCAAGATTTATGGTTGTGTAATGATTTTTGGGGATCCAATAAGGTACAGTTAGAATATTTCCTAAGTAAATTTAGTGCCATTTATGATTTTTGCACTATTTAAATTTATTATATTAACAAAGTGCATTAAAACGTGATGAGAGATGTCGACACTGCATGTATGAAAGTCAATGTGCATATGCTATAAGAAAACAAAAAAATAAAGATGTTACTGCATTTCATTTTGGATTATATTATTTCAAAAAATTGCATTGATGAGGGATGGCTGGTAAAAGGATACTAAGGATAGAACCCTATAGTTGATGAATATTTAGACCCATATGGAACCTAGTAATTTGTAGACTGAAGAGATGTACCTATACGAAATAGTTATGATGATAAGAAAATGAACTTAGAAGACTGTTGAGGCAATTACGATCCCTTTAGATGAATGCGGATAAGAGATGGATGGATGATGAGAAGACATGAGAATTAGACATGACCTACACACAATTATGTGTGGAGACTCAAAATGACGACTTCCTTATACTACTGATAAAGCTCATGAATTTGACCTAGTGAAAGACTACTAGAAGGACCTATAATAGAGTCAATGAGAATGTGTACATGAGCATTCAGGCATGTTTGGTCATATATGAGGTAAGTCGTAGAATTTGACGAACCTAGATTTATATGAGAATTACATTGTCATAACATGTATAAGTTGCATTCATGAGCATTCATAAAAATATTACAAAGATTGATGTCTAAGGAAGAACATATGGTGATTTGCATCTAAATAACTGACCTAATGTGTGAAATGACATAGGACGATTATACGAAACATGGAAAGATTTACAACAATTGAATCTATGGTAAGTAAAGATGCGATGTATGTTTTATGCAGATGTTAGATGTGTGGACATAAGTATGTGGCGAAAGTATCTGTCCAAGTCGTGGCGGGCTATTGTGATTTGCAAAAAAATTATTTTGTAAAAAATATGGGTTGTGGCAGGGCATTTTTTTTAAAAAAAGGCGAATTTGAAAATAAATCCAGGGCAATATGGGCCATGTTTTGAAGCAGAAGACATATTTCCTTTAAAGTGACACTCGGGTCTCTCGCTAAATTCAAGATGTGGAGGAGCACCCATGTGAAAACCTTTATGCATAAAGTCCCGGGATATGTATTTTCGGGTGTGTAGTGTGCTTTTCCAATGCATCATCCAAGGGCCTAATACGTCAAGTCATAGTCGATTTATGATGTAAAAATGTGTATTATGATGTGGCGATAAGAAATATGGCATGACTTATGCGTGGTAAAAAGTTTTATGGCATGATGTTATGGCTTGGCGTTATATCGAGACATTATGATGGGATAAAAAAGATGACAACTCGATAAGTTCAATTTTATATTAGAAGATTTCTGTAAAGATTTGTTAAATATTGTGTTTTCTAATTCATGTTTTGGTTATGTGTTTCAATCAATAAGCAAGATATCTTTATTGAGTAAATACCCTAACCATCTGCTATGTTCCTATTTTTGAAAACTAGCAGATAATGGTACTAGTCCCCACCATATCCATCATCGCATTGAAAAGAGGAGTTGGCTATTGTAGCGAGAAGAATAGCTTGAGGAAGGTTAAGAAAATGTGTAAGAAGTGAATAACGAAAATTATGTGGTTAATCGTAACGAGTAAAGGCCTAGTCAACCGAAGTATTTACATGTCTGGCGTATAGCAAGAAGTTGGGAGTATTTTAGTTTGTAAAGAGTATATGTGGACAAGTGTGTGTAGGTGTGTGATCAAGACATTAAAATACTGTGTATTTTGCTTTTTGTAGAATAATTTCTCAAGAATATACTTGTGCATTCGTTTGTACAAACTTTGAAGTAAAATTGGAGTCATTTGAGTACTTATATAGTGACGTGTTGCATGTAGATCATGTGCCTGGTCCCTTAGAATCTGGAGCATAACAACATGCACCACCTGGACTACCTCGACCACAGCCTCTTAGACCATGACCGCCACCAAGACCATATGGATCATGACCTATTGAAGTACAATCATCTCTACCACGGCTGCCTGATCTATAGCCTTCTGGATCACAATTTCCTGGAGTATGATCCCTAGAATCACAGTTTGAACATCTACCTATCTATAATAATTAAAAGCTATTAAAATAAAAATATTTACACTTAATAATATATTAAATTAAAAAAATAAATTTTGGGCAATATTTCTACATATATATGAAACTAGCCATTAAAAAAAAAACTCACATAAATTCAATTAACAATGACATGATATACTACTTTTGCATTAACAAAAATTAATGTATTGTCATGTCCTGGGATTTGAAAACCCCGGGCATGTGAGATTTTTGATAATATTGTATAATTTTATATATGGCCATAACCAAAACTACCCACAATACCCAACTTCTCACAAAATGACAATTAACATATCAAGCACAACAATACCCATATAATGTAAAACTTAGGTCGTTACAAAAGTAGGAGACTTGAGAATACTGAAAACCTTTAGCAAAAATGGCTGACACATTACACTAAACATGATTAGTCTTTTTCACAGAATACAATTATGACTATGAACATTTAATGACAATTACCAAAAATACTAATACTCCATGATCCGTTGGGAGCCACCTCGATCACTACTTCTCCTAAGATTTGTTTAAGCACTTGGTGCGCCATCTTCTTGAGCCGTCATTCAAGTTTTGGTGTATATAGTATTAGTTATGAGAAGTATTCGAATCGATATGCCAAGCATCAAAAGCAAAGATCAAACAAATATTTGGTAGCAAACAATCACTTAACAGTTGACAAGTATGCATAGTAAATAAA
>MKEJ01103500.1:200-14513 GCA_001753735.1 Embelia ribes | reverse complement strand
GTACAGATCTTGTACCAAATTGAATACCGCAAGAAAATTGGCCTTCCCTACTTTGAAATTCTGGTCCATTGACAATTCCAAACACGTCACGTATGTCCGTAAAAGTTTAAAAGAAGAAAAAGACTCCTTCCCATCATAAATCTTTTCACCTTTTTGTTTATCCATGTGGAGATATTTTTTACAGTGTACTTGGTATAAAAATTTCTTGAAAGAAAATGTAACTGAAAAATAATATTTTATAAAAATTATAAATTTATGTGAAAAGATTTTTTTTTCCGTCACATTTTTCCACGAGCAATGAATTTGAAATTGGAAAGCAGAATGCGCCTGTTGATTCTCCTAGGCAATACTTGCACAACAATAGACACAACCCATGGAAAAAAGTAGAGAGTTAAATACAAGCTAACAATTTTCTTCCAATAATAATTCATGTCAGAGGATTTTCATATATTCAAATTGAGAAGCCCTGTCGCGAAAATTATAGCATTGCGGATGGTATTACATCAATACATAACATTCGATCGTGTATAGAACATTATTGGTTTATTACGCTATAACGACTAGATGGAACTAAGATAAAATATTTGCAACAGAACTGCAAAGTGCTTATAATTTCTAAAGCGTGATATAACCATTATTAATCATCCATTCTAAACTCCAATGGTTGTTTACATTCTTCAAGGCCCAATAGGCCCATCCGAACGAAGCCCGGCCCCAAACATCTAATTGGGCCTTGGCAAACCTTTGGTAATCCTCTTTGCTTGCTCCATTCACTTGCCATTCAGCTACCCATTCCCCTGCACAACCCAATTCAATTTTATTCATTTTCACCTCCAGAAAAAAAATTAAAATAATAATAATAAATAAAATAAAATAAAGGAAAAAAATTAGAAAGAAGAAGAAAAACTTCCCGACCATTGATCATAGGTTATTTTATAACATAATTGTCGGGAAGGGAAATGGAAGTGAGGTACGGGAAAAAGAAGCGAAAAACGCGAGTTAATTAGGGAAGAAACGGAAAATATGGATACTTATTCAGAATATAGTAGGAATCTTATTAAAACACACGTTGGCAAGTTTCACTATCATGAAATATATAGCAATAAGCTCGTTTTTCTATAGATTTGATACTTTATATGGACATATTACCTACTCATAATTCAAAAAGGACATAATTTAAAAACTTTTGTTTTCTCGTGAAGTGCCAACTAAAATTTCTCTCCATATATTCATTAATTCTTTGATTTAGTTTTTGAATTAAGATGCATCCATCCAACTTAGTTTAAGTTTCCAAGAGTTACTCTCAAGTTTCCAAATAGTATTTGTAATAATTTTTTGTACATTTCCTACAAGTTTTCAACACGTTTCCTGCAAGTTTCGCATCTCTAGAGTGCATACGCTTGCTTGGAAACATAGTTTTACTTCTAAAATGTGTTGTTCTGTAACTAAGGTTCACAAATCATAAGGTTGAGTTTACAGCTTGGCAACTTAGGTTTTACCCGAGTTGGTTCTTTTATAAATGAGAAGGGTTTTGAAATATGCTAAGGTTGTTAGACATAAGGCCGGTTTTGGAAAAAGCTAGGACTCGACCTATTACATTGGTCGTGTTTTTCTTTAGTGCTTTTGAAATTGGCATATTATAGTTTCATTTGTGCCAGAAGAATAAATGCATAAATAAATTCATTTGAAGTTTAAACTTATTATTTCAATTGAAAAGTTAAAAAACAAAAGTTTTTTAGAAAATTACCTACGAAAGTGAGAGGTCCATTTGCTGTGGTAATCTCACTCAATTGAGTTGACCGGTTGTTGTAGACGAAGTCGATATTTTGCTGAACCGATAAGTTGTCGAACGTACTGGTGTAGAGATTGTAGTAGTGAACATCAATGACAGATCCCTGCAAGCCGTTTGCTAAGGGGAAAAATTCTTTCGGATCAGGTGTACTCAGGCGATTAGACAAGATCACATAGGCCGTAGATGAGTGTTTACGAACAGCTTCATAACCCGCTTTATAGTACTTGTTTAGGCTATCTAGGGTTGCACCCGGTGCGAGTGGCTCGTTGATTAGCTCAACCGCATATAGGCTTGGGTTACTCGCATACCTGCGATCATAATCAGCCAAGTAAACAAAAATTAAATATGTGACTTAACAACATGTCTTTCAAATGATAATAGAGTCTTCAAAAAAAATGATCAACAGATACAATTTACATAGTTAAATAGTGCTTGCTCCTTTATTATGGTGCAGCTAAATAGTAATAGAAAAAGTATTGCAATGCAAAATTTTGATGCATCATTTTTTACGTGCAATTCATACATGTACATACCTGGCAGTTAGAAAGTCGATAACAGAAACAGTCTGTTGAATATTTTGGTCAGTTTTGCCCCAATCTTGGGACCCATCTCTGGTAGAGCTGTGCTCCCAAGGGTTTTGAGAACCAGGTGCTGCATGCAAGTCAATTATCACCTTCACCCCATATTTTCTGCAATAAATCCATTACAATCAATATAAATAAATATCATTCACTCAATAAGAAAATAGGACCAATTAGCAAAAGAAAATGATTAACGTGCAAAAAATTGTGTCCTGAAAGTGTACAAAAACTTATGTAATTAGATTACCCACTGATCCTATTTTTGAAGAAAAGAACAATATTGGTTGTAACTACTCAGGTTCATTTCAAACAATTTTGCTCTTTCAATAAACATAGATAACTTTTTCTTCTCCAATTGCAGTGTGGTTTATTATTAGCTTATCGGCTAATACGAGTGCTCATCCGCATTATAATTATCACACGAATACTTGCATTATGAAAGCAGAGCTCTCCTACTCTGAAGCAATTTCTTTGGGTATACGCGAAGACATACCTTGCCCACAAGAAGGCATTGTCCAAGGCTCGTAAAGACCCTCCTACGTAAGGCTTTGGGGGGGTCGGGTCACTAGCAATCCACCACCCTACTGGTATTCTTACAGCGTTTAGCCCATTGGTCGATATGAATTTGAAATCATCTTCGACTATGTACGTGTTCCAATGATTCTAACAAAATAATCCAAAATGAATTAGTTATAGAGTTATAGATGGTTTAGAAACTAATTGCGATGAAATGAAAAAAAATAAATAAATGGTTCTCCTATTTTTCCCATACAAAATGACTTTAAACAACAATATCATTTGTCATTTTCATTCATACGTATGGATTAAGAGCTTACCTTCATAACTTGAGCCGCGGCTTGACCATAGCCGTTGGTGATTTGATATTCACCTTGGAGTCCCCCTGTTCTCGTTACTACGAAAACAGAGGGATCATCGTCTCCCCAACTACCGTCTCCTGTCGAATCAGCTGTCACTAATACCTCCGATTTTGCCTAACCAAATTAAGGGGGGAAAGTAAGATAGTATGCTAAGCTAAATCTATTCATTACATTAAAACATGCATTTTCATCAGAAATATAGCAGAAACATATATTTTCTACGAAGAGTCTCGAGAATATGGATTATGGGAAAATACTTTTATTACTTAAAACGTGATTATTGACATTTTTCAATTTTTGAAATAATAAGTAGAAGACTCCTTGATAGAAATATATACAAACGGATTAGAAACAAAAAATGAAATATAATAAAAAATAAAAGAGAGGAGAAAAGGCATACATACATACAAAAAAAAAATGTATTTAGTAACTATTTGTAGGAAGTAGGGCCCCTTTGATTAAGACAACCCATTGCCCCATCATTGAATAGTCCACATCTCATACCACACCATACGGAGTTAATATTTTGAATTATCGTTTGAGACTCCGGTTTATATGTATGTATGTATATATATATGTATGTATGTATATATATTATGAGAAGAGGGCCGCAGCAGCTTCAATTTATAGATCCCTGTATGGGCTCCGGAGCCCTTGATTGCTTGAGAATGAATTGGGCCCCTCTATTACTACACAATCCAATCATTAGGAATTTATTGATGGAGTCCCATTGGTTTGTGTTTATAGGGCTTGCTTTACTAAATAGGGTTATAAATTAAATGAGCTGAGCCGACGGTTAATCTATTCAGACTCGGCTTTATTTATTTTAAGGCTTTGCTTAGGCTCGGCTCATTTATTATATGAGTCCTATTTATTTGTTCAAATTCGGATTATACGAGTCCGAGCCAAACACGAGTCAAGCCGGAGTCTATTCATGAATATTTTGATACTTTTATATTTATAAATGCTACTCATTATTAATCAATCAATTACTTAAAAAATATAATTAACTTGAATCTATTATGGAATCATCAACTAATAGTTATTTATTAACAGATATTTCAAATAATTATGATATTATATGATATTTAAAACTTAATATCGCTAATAGAAAAGGGTAAATTTTATTTTAAAAAATTAATTCACATAGATGTAATTTGATATATATTTACTTATTTACATAAATTGACTCCTCCAAATAGAAATACATAAAAAAATATATTAATTAAACAAATTAAATCAAAAATTATTTAAACTCGGCTTGTTTATCCAATAAATACCATTTTGGAGTTCAACTCAATTCATTTATGGTTGACTAATACACATTCTATTAAGTTTCCTAAAGTAGGTACGGCTCCTCAATCATATTCATGATTTTAATTAGAAATGTTGACTGCAATCCAATTTTCTAGCCACCCCTCTGGAACACTTTGAATAGGACCTACCTAGTTGTGCCTATAAAGTGTAAACTAATGGCTCCTTTGCAAACTCCAGTATCTGATTCTTTACTTTGTTTAACATTTTATGTGTCACATCGTGGGAACATTAATTGCCTTATCTTCAATATCCCACTTTTTAGCTTTTTATTTATTTATACCATTAGAGAATAGGAATCTTCAACTCTCTCACGTACGCGCCATTGGAGAAAATATTTTCTTTTTTTGGGTAGGTAAAAAGTGAAAAGTATCGTCTTCTTTGTTTGGACGAGTAATATAAAAATAAGCATTTCTTGCTAAAATATATATATATATATATGAAAACCAGCTAAAAATCAAACCTGTAAGAAGAATCCATTTGGGGCTTTGATCCGGACCCGGGCGGAATTGCCCGAATTCCAAACGATTTCAAATGTTTCGGTTCTCCCCGGTGTTTCAGCAATTGCCACAATGTCAATTCCATTTCCTGTTTTGTCTAGTCCGACGAATTGTTTATTGAACACTCTAAATTGGAAGGTTTTCTCATTGATCCTCCACAACTACAATATGAAAACAAATCAAATATTAGCAAGTAACCAAACTAAAAATAGTTTCTACTTTCTAATATAATTTTCGGAAAATAGTAAAATTGGAACTCATTTGAATTTACGCTGAAAGTTTCCCAGCCCGAAGCAGATGATCTGTTGGCAACTATAATTGTTCCTCCTCCTGATTCAGCGCATAGGTACTTTCCAACTGTTACCGATTTGAATTGCAGCCCAGTTCCGTCCTAAATGAAATCGAAAATTGTTAGTAATATGCTGGAATGTGAGAAACATTAATTTTCAGCATTTCTTTAAATTCCGGACCGACAACTTCGCGATTCTTGAAACTTTCTGTTTTTCCGTAGCCGGAAAAAATGAATTCCGTATCTTATAGGTAACAACTTTGGCTCCTATGATTTCGCACAACCAACTGCAAAGTACATTACAAGTTCTCTTTGTATGTATGTCATTACTGAATTTGAATAAGACCGAATTTACCGGAGAAATTGCACAATAAATCGAACACATATAAAAGATGCATGTGTGTATATATATTATATTTATGAGTACAAACCAAGTAATCCTTGTTGGGTATGCCATCAAAGAGGGAAGGCTTAATCCATCCTTCGGTTACGAGCCAACCCCCGAGATTGACCGCTCGGATTTTGAAGCTCGGAGTGACCCTCCCGTGAGACACAAAGAACATACAGCAAAAAAGGATTAAAATGCAAATTGGTTTATCCATTTAAACTTTTTCTAAACTAATGCTTAGGAGCCTTTTGTAATGAGATTCTATTCGTTTGCACAAACAACAGCTGTATATAAATAGGAAAAAAAAGTAGGGTATATTACACTTTGCCCCCACAAGGTATCAAAACATTTCGGTTTCCCCCCGGAGGTTCTGAAAATTACTTTACCTTTTAAGTTTAGTAAATAAATTTATTACACCCACTAAATAAAAAGGGGAAAAAAAAGGGGGGAAAAGAGAATTGGTCAGGTCCCTTTCTTCTCTCCCGTTCGTCTCTTTGCACTCTCACCTCCCCCATCTCTCTCTGTATCCATTTCTTATCCATTACTACAAAAATACCCCATAAGATCACCCAAAATATTTGTCTCTTTCTTTAAATATACAAAAGATTTTTATTTTCGGAAAAAGAATTTTATTTGTCGATTAATATACATAAATGTGTTTTTTAGTTTTTGGAAAAATTTTCAATAGTTGGTGCATTGCCATCATGGCGGAGCTCAATTTCAAAATTGTAGGGAAGGAGAGATGCTTATCTAATTACCTCGTGATGTTCTTATCTAATTACCTTCAAACTCATACTACTATTTTCTTCTTTTTTTTTTTTAATTAGTAATGGTATTTTGGGGTTATTATTGGCTTTGAAATAATCTAAGTTAATTACAAGTGAATGTGGGGGGCAATTCTCATTTGACTGAAACCTCAAGGGGCAAACTAAAATTTTCAGATACCTCGTGGGGGCAAACTGTAATTTGCCAATAAAAAGTAGTTCTTCGTTCCCAAAATCCCAAACTATTTCTGCATATTTTTATTTTTCTATGTTCCAAAATAAGGCTCACTTTATAAAAATAAATTCAACAAAATTTTAAATTTATTAAATTGATACTTCATATTAAATATTTTGGTAATTATGATATACTAAAATAAGTAAACTTATAATTAATTTAATGCTTTTAAAGTTATTTAATAATTTAGTTGTTAAATTTTGATTTTTTAATATATGATATTTTTTTTTCGAAGGAGGAAGTGTGAGATATCTTTGCAGCATACCGTGGTGGGCCAATTCTAGTATTAGTATGATTTTATTATTATTTTGTTTTATATGTTCTTTTGTTATTATAGTCATCCCCAAATATTATATGTATGGGTCATTGGCAATTCGTTGAACAACAATTAAATATAATTATTTCTCTGACCGCTTTCATTTTCTCGCCCACCCTTCCACTTTATGTAATTCTAGATCAAAATTAGCAATTCATCCACCAAAAGTAACGTTTATTTGGGGTTTCATTAAAATATTGATACAATTTATAAGAAAGGCGGAATTGAACCCAAAGCCTTCTGTAAAAAAAAAGTAGGTTCGGACTAACCAAGCTTAGGGCTCGCAATGAGTTAGTTGTTTGCAAGCTACTCAAGCTCAGCTTAATAAATACTCGGCTCGAAAATAGATAAGCAAAGTTCGAGCTCAATTTTGAGCTTAGTAAATACTCGGCTCGTTAAACTTATGAACCGCTCAAAATAAATACAATATATAGTATTATACATATATATATGTATCTTTCATATGATTAATATTGTAAATAAAATTTATATTCAAATAAATACTAAAATATCTCATCAAAATTTCATTTTACCTCTATTAATTATTATCATCGATATGTCATCATAAATACTTTAATCATTCTGAATTTAAAATTTACTCAAAAATTATCAAAATGTTGTTAATATTTAACACTTTCGGAATTAAACGTGTTGTTTACAAAACTTTATATAAGAGTAATTGAAAATCTAAATAAAAAATCAATACATTAAACTCAAAATGATATAAGATTAGTTAGAAATCAAATTACTCGTAAGCTGCTCACGAGCTTTTTAAGCTCGACTCGATAAAAGCTCGGCTCGAGTTCGGCTCGAATGTTAATGAGTCGAGCCATGCTCGAGACAGGGGTTTTTCTTAACGAACCGAGCTCGAGCACCCCAAAGCTCATGTTGCGCCCCAAAATCTGTGATCCGATAATCGCTAGATAAAAAGAAAAGAAAGAAGAAAATGAAAAGAAAAAATAAATAAATAAATTTCTACCCCATCATCATCACTACAACTTCTAATCATTACTGCAGGGCGATACTACGCAACTATATACAGCAAGCACCTTAGAGTCTCGCAACGGTAAATACATATACAACCTGGCTACATATATATGCATAAGCTATTCTAAAAATAAATAGGAAGGTCCGTACCAAAACTATATAAAAATATCTAATACAAACGTAAACAGCTAGTTTATATATACATTATCTCAAATTATCTGCTTGACAAAAATGAATATTAAAAAGAAGTTACAACATATTCTTGTCACTACAAAAGTAATACATGAGCAACAATTATGTCTAAATTCTATGTCGGCACCCCTTGCCTGCTATAGCATCAAAATACATATATATGAGCATATAAGGATGCTGGAACCCCACCTCTGTGCCTACAACGCATAATAATAAAGAAGAAAAATAAAATATTCAGATAATAAACATCAAGATATAATAGAGTCTAAGTGTTCTATGACATGGATGAGTATATTATTCATTAACAAATAAGGCTTAATTTTTAAGCATGCTTCAACAATGGTAAAAAGTAAAGAATGTTAGTGAATACCAATATGAATAACAATGCAACCCGCTGGGACTATGCCTGTGATAATCAAAACTCACCAACACTATGATTATACAAAAGATAACCAAAACTCGCCTCGTCTTGCCTCACCAACGACTCAAGCTAAAAAGTTGGGACTAGCATTTATCGTTTTGTCAAACGTAATGACAATCCTAACCTTCATTGACCCGTCTGCCATGTGTAACGCCAGTCAATGGTAAAATCACTGATCAGGTTTTTCGTCTTTTACGATAAGGTTGTAGGTCTCATTGCTTCCCGTTATCTGTAAAATAATACTTTTGTCCTTAAAAGAAAGGAAAAGACTATTCACTTCCTAATTCTACTCATAACAATGCACATATCTCACCTACACATGTTAATGCATATATCTCGCATACACATGGATATGATAATAAATAACGTCATGCTATGAGTAATTATTCTACGAGCTAATATATGAAATTTTATCATATCAACTACACTATACGTAATATCATACATTAAAGAATCAACTAAGCTATGCAACTAAATATACACGTCTATATACCACAGATTCTCAATTGTATATTGAGTTTATAATCTGTTGTACCTTGCCAATACACCTGAGTCATCACCAAAAGGCTAACGTCAATTTTTCCGAAAACCTCCTTCTTGCTTGGACCGAATTACCCTAGCACGCCACTGGAATCACTTTACTCCTAGTATATAAAACGTTCTACAAGACGTAAGAAAGAAGTTTGCTAAATTTTTCTCAATAACTAACTCGATACGAAAATCGAAAAATATGAAACAATAGTAGAATTTAATAAAATTACCTTAATATGTAGGTCTCGCAATTGCGATAAAAAAAGTGTTGAAGCCTCGAAGCCAACAGAACCTCGATACTAGAAGAAATCGTCCCGCCTTCGCCAAGCTTCCACTTTGTTTTTTCAATTCAAGAAACGATATAGAAGACGAACACGAATCGTCACACACCTAGATCAGAAAATGATCCCCTCGGAATAATTAATAAGAATATATAATTTAATTCGACATTTGAATATGGCATGTAAGCCAATGATTTGAAAATGAACGAGATTAGAAGTGAAATATACCTCAAAACATTTCCCTCTCTCTAAGGAAGTTTTCACATACGAGCTTGGGAGCTAGATGAAATCACGAGCTAAAACGAGAGCTTCCTATTCACCCCCCTCTCTCTCTCTCTCTCTCTCTCATGAACTTTTCAAAATTGGGGGAAAACGACTTTGAGTCAACATAATGTGACTTTTTAAAAGTTTGTTCCAGATAGAAATAAGTTGACACATAGGGTGTAATAATCGACTCATTACAAATAGTCGACATATAAATAGTATAAGTCGACATATAGATCCTCATAATGAAACAGAACTCTTTGAATAAAAAATGTAACCATATAAGGCGACATATAGGTCATATAAGTCAAAATATGGTTAAAAGTCAATTTATTGGTCCTATAAGTCGATATATATGTCCAACAGAACCCTCCTATAGCCTCTGAAATTTTGTTGTTATGTCAATGCATTTCCTAAACATTTTGGGTCCCATTTTGACCCCTCTATACTTTGAATTGATTTTTTTCCAAAGCGCAAAAGTTGTAGATAAATGAAATATCTTTTTTAACGGTATTTTGAAGACCTCAATCAGATTTATAGTTTGGGAAATATGACCAAAATACCAATCAAGTGTCATAACAAAATTTGTTATTGAACTTGATTCCGATTTTACAATTTTCACTCGCAATCAATACGCTATGCAACAATAAATCCCATGCCATGCAACATGCATACAACGCTACACCATCAGGCAATACGTAATAATAATACACTATTATTATATACAACGTCTCTATGATAATACAATGTATGCCAATAATAATATTGTGATGCAATCAATAATATTATTAAAGCAAATAATTCATTCGAATTTTTGGGATGTTACATCCTTCCCACGTTAGGAAATTTCATCCTCGAAATTTGCACATACTGCACAAAAAGAGTAAAATGTACCGGAATTGATGAAAAGTTCTAGAAGCTTTGTTCGCATTACCTATTCGCATTCCCATGTCATCTCCCCACTCGAGTTACTTCTCTACAATATCTTTACTAAACGAATCGTCTTCTACGTGCAAATCGTCAAAATTGATAACATGATAGGGATCCCGAATATACTTCTGCAACATAGAAATATGGAAAACAGGATGCATACTCAACAGCTTTGGCGGTAAAGCAAGTCGATATGCCAAACTACATAACTCTATTTCTTGCCAAACTGCATAACTCGCTTTGTTGAAGATACTTTCAGGAATATATGATCGCCCACCTTGAATGACAAATGACATTTTCTAACGTCCGCATAACTCTTATGGAGACTTTGTACCGTCTCCAACCTCTATTTAATCAGTCTCAAGTTCTCGGTAGTTTATCATACCAGATCGGAACCAGTCAAAGGCCTATCTCCCACTTCCACCCAATAGATTGGAGAATGATAGAGATGCCCATACAGCGCTTCAAAATGAGCCATCCCAATGCTCTAATGATAGATATTATTGTGCACAAACTCTATCAAGCTCACGTGCTCTTCCCAACCTTTACCAAAGTCAAGGCCACACACATTAAGCATCTCCTCTAAAGTCTGGATCGTCTTCTCAAATTGGTCATCCGTCTAAGGATGAAAGGCCATACTCAACGCAAGAGTGGTTCCTAAAGCACTTTGGAGTCTTAACCAGATATGCGAAACAAAGCGAGTATCTCTATCCGAAACAATGAATATGGGAACCTCGTGCAAACGGATAATCTCATCAATATATTTTTGACAAATTTTTCCCATTGAGTCGGTAATACATATCAAAAGGAAATACGTAGATTTTGTTAGACGATCCACAACAACCCAAATAGCATCACACCCTGCCTCAATCTCGGTAACCCCACGATGGAATCCATGATAATCTGGTCCACTTCTATTCGGGAGCAGGTAACGGCTGCAACAACCCACCAAGATGCTTGTGTTCGGCCTTAACTTGTTGACACATTAAGCAACGAGATACAAACTCCCCTACATCTTTCTTTATTACAGGCCACCAGAAATAACAAGACACAACATGGAATATTTTTCTTCATTATGCTTGAAATAAGTACAATATATATATATATATTACTATACACACACACACACATATATATATGTATCTTTCATATGATTAATATTGTAAATAAAATTTATTTTAAAATTAATATTAAAATGCCTCATCAAAAATTCATTTTCTCTCTATTAATTATTACAATCAATATGTCATCATAAATATTTTAATCATCCCAAATTTAAAACTTACTAAAAAATTATCAAAATGTCATTAATATTTAACACTTTCGGAATTAAACATGGTGTTTACGAAATTTTACATAAGAGTTGATGAAAATCTAAATAAAAAATTAATATTTTAAACTCAAAATGATATAAGATTAATTAGGAATCAAATGACTCACGAGTTGCTTGCGAGCTTTTTAAGCTTGGCTAGATAAAAGCTCGGCTCGGATGCTAAAGAGCCAAGCTGAGCTTGAGCCAAGGATTTTTCTTGACAAGCCGAGTTCGAGCACTCCAAAGCTCGGCTCAGCTCGACTCGTGGTCACCCCTAACCAAGCTAGACCTACTTGATTGCATTTAATAAACACTTTGAATGAATATACCAGCGCAAAAATTTACCCTTCAACTTCATCAACATGGCGACACCGCTAGAGTTTACATGCTTTATTATGGATCTGCTGGTCGCCAGTTGGTAGTAGTCCTTTATTGCGGGCTAATTTTGCACTAATTCTTTCATTCGTAGCTCCCCATGAAAATATTTATTGCTTACCTATTAAATTATTTTCAATCTTTATTCTGATTTGTTCTAATTTATTTCCCCATTTTAGTCACCTTATTCCCCATAAATAGGTCATTGTGACATTATTGAAAAACAATTCAATATAATAATTATTTCCACGATAAGCCAAAAGAAAGAGGAATTCGACCAAAAAGATGGCTAAGAGGTAGCAAGTCAACGATGCTAAAGAGTTGACCTAATATTATGAGTTGAAAATAAGTTGTGGCTTTCACATTGTTATAAATTTTTCAATCGGTGGACAAAGTACCGTTTATTTTCAACTTCTCTAAATTGGAATGTCGGCTATGATATTTACTACTTTTCAAGGGATGGCCTTAAATAATAACCAAGGAAAAGAAAATTTGAAAAATGCATAAGAGAAAAATAGTCTACTTCTGCCCTCTCAGTATCTATAAAATTTTATCTCTCAACTTGCTCTCAATATCTCTATGCAAAATAAAATTTCATTACTAGCATTTAGTTTTGTGTCTCTGCCTCGTCCCTTCTCGAAACATTACCCTGCACTTGTATAAAGATTTATGATTGGTACTAGAAGATTTTTATGATATATATATATATATATATATATATTTGGGTGAGACTCGATCATCTAATCTCATACTTCGATTTTTTTTTTCTTTTTTGTTGAGAAGTGTTGTGAAGCGATTGCACCGCAAGAGCTGCTATTCACTATTTATTTGGGCCAAATTATTAATTTTTTTTATGAACAACTGAGAAACTGAATAAAGTATAAAAATACACAATATAAATCTACAATAAGGGGGACATTGCCAGACGTATTATAAAAGGCATACTAAAATAGATCTGTGCTAATTAATATAACTTTGTAATAATGAAAAATAATTTCACTAGTGCTTCCTTTGAAAATGAACTGAGATAAAAGTTTTCATGCAAAATAAGAATACGGTTCTAATGGTACTTATAAAATTATTATAATATTCAATAAGACAACAATCAAACGGAATTATACATAATGAAATGATATCGAAAATTTATTAGAAAATGGATGGCTAAAGGTTGCAAATGTTGACCAGATATTAGTAGCATGTGCCTATTGCTCTATATTTATTTATTTATTTATTTTTACCTTTTTGAACGGTTAAGGTGAAGATGGATAAATCAGCTCTATTTTTCCATCAGTCAATTAAATTGGAAAAATATTAACTAGACATAGAAGCAAATAATTACACAATATTGAGTCGGGGACTAAACTTAGTGTCTAACCTTTTTTGGAAATACAAAAACTTTGTGAAATTTAGATATAAAAATTTGTAAGATAGTAGGGGCGCGAGTCGAACTTTTAACAAATAGTTCAAATTCGATTCGAGTATTACTCAACTTGAGCTCGTTTCAAGTACTAAACGAGTTGAGATTGAGTATACTTTTATTCTTAATTTGAGTTCAAGTGGAATTCGATTATTGAAATATTTTATTCATTTGAGTGCACAAATAATTTTGAATAACAATATATATAAATATATTTATATATTTATAATTTTTTACACCGTGTAGTATGGGTTAGTGTAAATGTATTGTATTACACTACATTTATTAATATATGTAATATATTTATATACATCATGATGTACTTTATATGTGCGAATTTATAAATGTAACAAATATTTTCTTTGTGGTATGTACCATTATACAATTGTAAATTTTGTAAATGTAATATAAATGTATTGTATATCTGTACAATATATTTAATATAAATACTCCCTCCGTCACATTTTAATTTTATAAATTATAATTATATTTTGCATTTATAAGTTTTATTACACATTTTCCAGTGATATTTATATTTTTTATAAC
>MKEJ01103498.1:0-17894 GCA_001753735.1 Embelia ribes | reverse complement strand
TATTATTATTTTTTTTTTTTTCTGTAAACGGATTGAAAACCGATGTTTTTCAACCATTCAAGATATGCTATGTTTTATAAAGTTATGCACATGCGAACACCTCAACACGTTCGAAAGTGTTTCAATTATTAACAAATAGTTTTTAATTAGTTTCTTTTTTCGGCTTGGCCTATGATGTGCAACTAAAAGAAATAAAAAGTGGCGCTAACAGAATATATGAACAGATAGATACAAAGGCATGGTCCAACAATTCAAAGGAGTAGTGAACCCTCATCCTATATATAGGTATACATGTATCTTATAATGTTATATACTCCTATATTTTAAATTCTATTGAATTTCTTAGAAGAAGTTCTTAGCTGAAGAAAGACCAAGAAAAAAATTTAATTTCGTGGTTTGTATGCAAATAATTAGTCAATTAGATTAGTGTAAGATCAGAGATTGTCCGATATGGCTGCCCGAGTCGCTTTGTTTGTCAAAGCAATTTCATTGTTGCTTACTTGCATCCATGCCGCAGGTATCGTCTCTCTCTCTACTGCACATACATACAACTACGTATATGCAGATTCCTTTTTCATTAAAAATGTTTTGTATATTGAGCCGTTCATATATACGTCTCTTCTATAATTGTGCAGCTTACAAATAAACAAAACATGCTTAGCTACTGTCTCGTGTGCACAAAGCATTAGAATTCATCGTGTAGTTAAAGACATTCTTTATTTAACTTTTTTTTGTGCAAGTGTATGTAGGGCAGGGAGTAGAAATTCCGAAATTTAGCTACACGGGCGACACTGGTCCTCGTGAGTGGGGGCATTTGAGCCATGACTTTGAGATGTGCTCCACGGGAAAATCCCAATCTCCGATCAACATTTTAACCCGAAAATCCATAGTAGATAAAAACTTGAAGCCCTTGAGGAGATTGTATTCGGCTGCGAATGCTACCTTGGTTAATCATGGCTTCAATGTTATGGTATGCATTATTTTTTCGCAATTAATTTAATAAAAAGAAATAACTACTAAGTAAAGTTTAATTTAATCATGACTATATCAATATGTGATCAATATCAGGAAATTAATAAATCTAATGAGAACAATAAGAGTAAAGTTTACTTACGTTGCCCGAGTATGAATTGATACGCAAACAAACGATGTTATAAATACGTAATTTATAAGCTTGTTTGGTGATTACCTGGTGGGTTCCACAAACATAATGCGTATACATAATGTATCTATAACAACGCTTGTTTCGCAGTCTGCACACATGGAACAATGCAACCATAAGTTAAATATACATTGGTTTTGCAATGTGACACCACCATATTGGGAAAATTGTGATTTGGCCCCTTGCTGATAATTATTTAATTTTGAAGATGGAGTTTGGGAATGCTGGGACATGGGTTTTAGATGGCAAAAATTATACATTGCAGCAAATGCACTGGCATACTCCATCTGAGCACATGATTGACGGTGTTCGGTACTCTCTCGCTCTCTCAATTTTATAACTCTTTAGTGAGTAAAAGGGAGACAAGAGGTCATGTTTTTTCTGATTTCCGAAATTTTTATATAAAATTCAAAATTTTGGATGATGTCCTCTGTGCCCGCCTGGGGAATAGAAAAGATGGCCTTAAAATGTGACAAATGCTTTTTACGAACAAAATGTTCTTTTTTATTTGGAAATAAAAAATACGATATCATATGATTTGGATTGTAAGATTTGTGAGATTTTATGGAACGATAATGTCACCTTAAAATGTGACTAGTACTTTTTGGTCATATTGAGAAACTCTAACGACACATTTAACCAAAAAAAAAAATATTAGTAAATTTATGTATTTGAAATTGTTAATTACAGAGAGGATGCTGAGTTGCATCTAGTCCACCGTGGCATAGACGGCAGCATTGCAGTGATAGGCATCCTCTTTAAAATTGGCCATCCTGATCCAATTCTTGCCAAGGTATATATATATATATATGTATGACACATTGTCATACATGTACATACATTATAAAAAATTCCAAAACTGAATAATAAAAAAGGGTGAACTAAACTAATGGTGCACATAGTTTGGTCTAAAATTATGTTTTGTCCTCATAATTTAAATTCAAACACAAAAGTTCCCAAATTTTAGAAAGCTGACAAACTTGGTCCGTAAAGTTTTTTAAAAAAAAATGATAAATTTGATCCATTTCATGGTAACTTCCTACCTCACGGCTTGTTTGGTTGTCGCTTTTTAGCTTAATATTTATGCTTTTTTGGTTGAAAGCTAGATCAACATTTCGGTGCTCAATTTTTTTTCTGATCACCTTATTTGTTATTTCAGTAAAAAAATTAGAAGTTTTGAGATTGATGTATCCAGATTTTTTCTTAATAAAAAATAAATTAGCTTAAATACTTGAAAATTGCAACCAAATGAACCCTTTGTAATCACTTCCGTTTCACACCAAGAGATGTACATAAATAAATTATTATAAAAAGACTAATGTATTTTGAAAAAGCCCACACGCCGTCTAGGATGACTTTGGGCTAATTACCTAGACCGACTCCACCATATGGGTCAAGGGGAATTTATTTTTTTTAACCTATGAGAATTGTTTTTAACTCCACCCATGTTTTTTATGATACGTATCATTTCCGAAGTAAGATAAAGGAAAAGGATTGTGGTAAGAAACGGCCAACCATGAAAAAAAGTCACATCATGTGAAATGAGAACCGTTTTTGTAATAAAACAAAATCATCATCATCTTGGTATCAATTTATTTCGTGAATTTGAAATATGAAGAAATTAAAAAGAGTGTAAGTAAGAAAATAGTGATGATTTATGGCAATAAATGCAGGTGCAAAAGTATCTAGCAACGTTGGCTGTGGAAGAGCAAAAGAAGAAGGTGTTGGGTGAGATCCCATTAGGGATGTTCAAAACTAGGAGACTAAAAAGAGACACTCGCAAGTATTACAGATACATTGGTTCTCTCACCACACCACCTTGTTCCGAGAATGTCACATGGCATGTTTTTGGCAAGGTCTGTCACTCATTAACAAATTATGTTTCATTACATACATATGATAGATAATTTGCAATACGACTAAATTAACAAGGTATAAATCAGATTGCGGAGTTAATTAATTAGGATGAGAAATCATTTTGTTAGTTGCAGAATTACTGCAGGGAAAATAAGAAATTGGAAATGAAGCCTTCCAAAATGGGCATTGTAAATAATCTCGGCTTTCTTTTCCGTTCGCCACTTTATTTATTCAAAAATAAGATAAAAAATAAATTTATTGAAATACTCTTATCTCATGTCATATTTTCACAGTCACAAAAAAAAACTATTCTATTTAATAAGGTTGTTTTTGAAAAACTAGTAATAAATCAATTTCTCTCTCAGCATTAATTGAATTTTCTTAATATAAGTGAAAGTCAAACTGAGCTTGTATTTTAGGGACGTAAGGAATATATTAGTTGAATATTAGTAAGTTATGCTAAGAAAAATGTAAATATGTAATTATTATCTGACATATACATTTTAATGTATAATACTTTTACTAGTATTGTACATACTATAGTGTATCCTGCATGATGTGCAGATTGTGTATATTCTTTTTTTTGTTTGTGTATCATATTAATTTTAATTATTTTATTAAATTAGTTTTGATAATTTATTTTTGATATGACATCTATTTGTATCTCTTCTTTTTTTAGATATTTATAAATTTATAAAAGATCGATTGATAGAATTTATATTATGATAATATTTTTACAAAAACTTAATGTCCATTAAAGTTAATTTAAGATATGTGAAATTTTTACTATGAAAAATATTTAAAAAAATTAATGTTGATTGAGACAATTATATAAATTTTATAGAGAATATTAGATTGGTAAAAAACCAACTCATAAAAATATTTATTTACTAAAACTATTTTAATTCTTAAATATAATTTTAGTAATTTTTTATTATAATAAGTTATTTTATAGTTATGCAGATATATATATGTACATTTAGGATTATGCATGAGCTTATATGAAATTTAAATTGGTTAATTTCTATTATGGTAAGTTGGTGTATATGTATATAATTTATATTATGTAAGTTGATATATATGTATATCATTTTAACAAATTTTATTATTTTAAATCATAAATTTATGGAGACACATGCAGTGTTTTCGGAACCAAACCGTACCAGCTGGTTGAACAGTTCTACCAGTAACCAGTACTTAGTCTTGTTTGGTATGTTTACAATACAGGATAAGAAATTGAATAGTCAAATTCTGACTGAACCGAAGATATTTTCAAAAACCGTTGAACCAACAAAAATCGGTGAAACGTGCGGTTTATAAAATATATATTTTTAAAAGACCCATTTGACTTAAAATAGTTTCATAAATTCTTATATTCAATAACTATTTTAGTCTTTTTACATAAAAGATAGGGTTTAATTGTTTCCTAAATAATATAAAGTTTATAACAATAACCATTGGTGATGATAGCTTATTTAGAGCTTTAACAAATTCAACAAATCTTTGTGACAACATTGGTATAAATTGGAGTGCGTGGAGTTAGATTAAAACCAATGAAGTACAAGAGTTCAAATTATTTTGACTATATTTAGTTGTACTTAATTAGTTGGAAAGTGTTTATGTTTTAACACGGTTCTAGTCTTTTGTGTTCTAAATACTTGTTGGTTGATATGTTACTTTATTTTTCTACTCGTATGTGTAATTTAATAAATAAAGGAAGAGACTTAAACTTATTGCTTCTAATTTTATGCGAAGATCATTTATTTATTTAATTAAAGTTGTTATGATATTTATGTGATATTATTTACTAGAAAATATAATGAACCGCGGTTGAATAGGGTAAACCAATTCCTTGACCTCCGGTACGGTTCTGATAACACTTAACACATGTATATAATTTTATGGCAAGTTGATATATATGGTAAATTTTATTATTGAAAATCTTAATTTCATAGGACATATAATTTTAATAATTCTAAAATAAAAAAATTTATTATTTTAAATTCTAATTTTGTGAGGACACATGTCAAGTAATTGTATGGACAAATGTCATAATTTTAATAATTTTATTAAATCAGTTTTGATAATTTATTTTTGATATAATATCTATTTGTATTTCTTCTTCTTTTAGTTATTTATAAATTTATAAAAGATTGATTGATAGAATTTATATTATGATAATATTTTTACAAAAATTTAATGTCCATTAAAGTTAATTTAAGATATGTGAAAATCTTACTATGAAAAACATTTTTAAAAATTAATGTTGATTGAGACAATTATATAAATTTTATAGAGAAACTTAGATTGGTAAAAATCAACTCATAAAAATATTTATTTTCTAAAACTATTTTAATTCTTAAATATAATTTTAGTAATTTTTATTATAATAAGTTGTTTTATAGTTATGCAGATATATATATGTACATTTAGGATTATGCATGTGCTTATATGAAATTTAAATTTGTTAATTTCTATTATGGTAAGTTGATATATATGTATATAATTTCTATTATGTAAGTTGATACATATGTATATCATTTTGACAATTTTTATTATTTTAAAACATAATTTTATGGGGAACACATGCAGTGTTTTTGGAACCAGACCGTATTGGCTGGTTGAGCTGGTTCTATCAGTAACCATTACTTAGTCCGGTTTGGTATATTTACAATACAGGATAAGCAATTGAATAATCAAATTCGAACTGAACTAACAATATTTTCGAAAAGCGGTGAACCAATAAAAACCAGTGAAACGTGTAGTTTATAAAATATATATTTTCAAAAGACTCATTTAACTTTAAATAGTTTCATAAATTCTTATCTTCAATAACTATTTTAGTCTTTTTACAGGAAATATAGGATTTAATTGTTTACTTAATAATATAAAATTCATTTCAGTAACCATTGTAGATGAAAGCTATTCAAAGTTTTAACAAATTCAACAAATATTTGTGACGATATTGGTACAAATTAGAGTGCGTGGAGTTAGATTAAAACTAATGAAGTATAAGAGTTCAAATTATTTTGACTATATTTAGTTTTACTTAATTAGTTGGGAATTATTTATGTTTTAACATGATTCTAGTCTTTTATTTTCTAAACATTCATTGGTTGATATGTTACTTTATTTTTCTAATCATATGTGTGATTTAATAAATCAAGGAAGAGACTTCAACTTACTGCTTCTAATTTTATGTGAATATCATTTATTTATTTAATTAAAATTGTTATGATATTTATGTGATGTTATTTACTAGAAAATATAATGAATCGCGGTTGAACAGGGTAAACCAATCCCTTAACCGATTCGTCCTCTGTAACGGTTCTGATAACACTTGACACATGTATATAATTTTATGGTAAGTTGATATATATATATATATATATAAATAATTTCTTTCATGATAAGTTATTATTTTAAATCCTAATTTTATTGGGACACATGTATACAATTTCATAGCAAGTTAATATACATGTGCATAATTTTTATTTTATTAAATTAGTTTTGATAATTTATTTTTTGATAAATCATTTTGTATTTCTTTTTTTTCAATGATTTACAAATTTATAAATGATTGATTGGTAGAATTTATACTAAAATAATATTTTTACAAAAAATATTAATGTTTATTTAAATTAATTTTAGGTATGTGAAGATCTTACCATGAAAAATATTTTAAAAAATTAATGTTGATTAAGATAATATTTTAAAAATCTATGGAGAATCTTAAATTTGTAGAAATTAATTTATATATTACTTATTAATAATATTTTGATTCTTAAATATAATTTTAATAATTTTTATTATAATAAGTTATTTTATAGTTATAAAAAGGTATATATGAACATTTTGGGGTTGTGTTTAATCTTATATGATATTTAATTTTAATAATTGGTAAGTTGATATATATTTGCATAATTTTAATAATTTATATAATTGTAATTTGATATATTTGTATATAATGTTAATAATTTATATTACGGTAAATTTTATTATTTGAAATCTTAATTTCATATGACATATAATTTTAATAATTCTAAAATAACAATGTTATTATTTTAAATTCTAATTTTATGAGGACACATGTCAAGTAATTGTATAGACAATTCTAATTTTATGAGGACACGTGTCAAGTAATTGTATAGACAAATGTCATGATTAGAATGGAAATAATTGGAAGGGGCAACTTTTTTATATATAAGAAGATATAAATATAATAAACTAAATATCATTTATTGATATCTTTTTTGACTTTCATAGAAGTAAAAATTTGTTGAAAAGGAACTTTTAATATTAATTTTAAAAGCGAAAATTTTCCAAAAAAGTGGAGAAAAATGAGTTTTTAGGAATAAGTTTCCTAATAACTAAGGATTTAAACATATCGGATCCAAATCCTCTCTGAGTCTCCATTTTATTCATGAAAGTTAGTGTAATTAAGATCATTGGATTAGTAACATAAATTATTCAAATTTAATTAAGATCATTGGATTAGTAACATAAATTATTCATTACTTTGGGATAAGATGAGTATCTTGATTCCATACTTATTTCCAAATCTAGAGTGATGCTTCTCTTGTTTTATTTTGGGCTAGACGGCTACTAGTTCTTTCCTCATCCCTACCTTGTATGATTATTTTTGGAAAATTTTTGTGATAGTTAAAAATTTGACTTTGCCCCTTCAAGAAGAATACCTAAAACTTTGCCCCTTTAAATAGGTTGGGTCTGTTTAGTTCCAATTTATAAACTTTAATTTTAAACTTTTTCCTTAAAAATTAATCAGTATTTGATTATTTAGTTTGTAACTGAGCTTATTTGTTACTTTGGTCTAAATAAGCTAAAAATTTTAAAATAAATGCATCTAACGTTTTTCTCAGGGCTCGTTTGGTTGCAACTTCTAAGTAAATAAATCAATTTATTTCTAATTGAGAAAAAAAAATTCATGTATACAGCTTCAAACTTCTAACTTATTTAGGAAAAAAATAGCAAATTAGCCCAATTTAAAGCCAAGCAAAATATTATCAAGTTTTTAAACAAAAAAAAAAAAACTGATAACCTACAATTTATAATCGGCAACCACACAATCAGTTATTGCCAAGAGTATGTTGAAGCAAAAGTGGCACTGTCCTACTAAAGCAAAGCTTAAACTCTTGGCACAAAATGGCAAAAACACAAGCAACTATCTCACCATACTCTCTGAGGAGCAAATTTATTCTTTCTTACATGGGATAAGTAACATTACATTTTGTTGTCAGAAGTATTTTTTGTGAGAAAATTTTGCAGAAAAAAATATTGTTTTTGTGTCATACTTCTTAGGAAGAGATTTTTGTTCTGGTTACATTTTTCCACAGCTAGGCGTAAAAACGGAGTGTGAAGCAGATCTAATAGTTTTAGAAACTCTGACTTGAATTCCTCTTGCAACTGGACCAGTATTCAGCTACAAGCTTAGCGAAAGCAGAATTGGTTCCCATAAGCTTAGAGGGCTCGTCGTATTCAATCAGTTTCCCTGCAACATCACATGTAGCACTTACATTAGTTGGCTAGATTTTGATAACCCGGCATTGAGTTTTACAATGAGTGACGATATACTTATATAAGTTGTATAAATATCTATATGGTTACGTCCGTGAGTTGATCTTTTCCTATTTTAAAAATAGGATCAGTGTACATAATCTAACCGCAAAGTTGTTTATGCAGTTTCAATGCATGATTGTTTTTAAATGAATATTGTAATAGGAAAAAAACGAAGCATACCGAAAGATAGGACCATGACCATGTCACTGTCTATGACAGTTGGAACTCTGTGAGCTACGGTTATCACCGTGCAGTCCGAAAACTCCTCCCTGATAATTCTCTGTAGGATTGCATCTGTGGCGGAATCAATGGAAGCGGTCGCTTCGTCTAAGACAAGAATTCTGTTTCTCTTCAGAACGATTCTTCCAAGACAGAAGAGCTGTCTCTGTCCCGCACTCCAATTCTCACCTTCATCGCTCACTGTTTTTCAAAATTAAAAGCAATAACATCATAACTTGATAATACAAACGTTTCAGCTTTAATATGAAAAGAAGAAAAGATTTTCAAATTTTCTGAATTTCCTTACCTGAAGAATCTAGCAAGTTTGGAAGTGAGCTAATAGTACTCTTAAGTTGGCACTTCTCCAGAGCCTGAAAAACCAAGAGCCATTGAATTTGGGATACGAAAACTAAAACAATATTTATAATCAATTTGAAGTTGCGATTTGCCAAGTTCTGAGAGTAGGAATGATTGCCCTTTACCTTCCATATTTCATCATCAGAATAAAGACCTAAAGGATCCAAGTTCGTTCGAACGCTACCCTTGAAAAGAGTTGGCTCTTGAGGAATAATGCTTAATTTCATCCTCAGATCCCTAAGACCGATGGAGCAAATGTTGAGCCCGTCTATAAGTATTCTCCCATTATCAGGGTCTACCAAACGAAATAAAGCGCTTATGAGGGTAGTTTTGCCACTTCCGGTCCTTCCGACGACCCCTACTTTGTTCCCTTCTCTGAAAGTGCAGTTTATACCCTTGAGAACTAGTGGAGCATTTGGCCTATACCTAATCTGAAACGAACCAAAAAAAAAAACACAGAACCAAGTGTTACTCACAAGGTACAGACCCACGTTAGAGTTAATTCGTATAACTTGGAAATTATAAGCACTAAGCACCATATAAGAAAAAGAAGTGTCACTTGTTGCCTCCTTCGTTCGCAGTTGGAAGGACGAAATTACAACAATTTTGAAGAAGTAAATGGCTTCATTGTTACAATGAAACATCGCGGATAAGTCAGTGGCGAGTTCTTATTATTCATTCTTGCAATAGATAAGTCAGTGGCAGACCTTGGATTTTCGAGATGGGGACTAATTTTAGTGAGCGAATATATTCTATACAATTTTCCAATGCCATTAATCAATTTTTTCTTACCTTCAGATCTTCCAACACTATCCTCCCTTTGGAAGGCCAGGAAGATGGTGGTCTTTTGTCCTCGACGACTGCAGGCGGCTCGGGAGGTATATGCATAAACTGTTTTATCCGTTCCACAGAAATTACGTAATTGCATAGGCTGCTATACCACCGAGTCATGAATGTCTGGGTGCCGGTTAGAGCCAAAGCATATGAAAAGGATAGTCCAACAAGCCCTAAACATGACCAAGATAATTTCAAACAAAGTCTTAAAAATGACAAAACAGGAGGTGAGAATCATGTTGAATTACCTGGAGCTACAAAACCCTTTGGTAATAAAACCAGGAGAAACGCAGCTGCGAATAGAGTTAGATTTTGAAGTGCTTCTACTCTCAAAATCAACCACTCCATTGCTGCATTGGAGTGCAAGAAGAGCTTTGCATCTGTGTCAATGAGCTTTAGATAACTCTGGAAGAATCTGTCTGCCATCTTAAAAGCTCTTATGGTAACAACTCCAAGCGATGTCTCGGTTGCATAATTGACAACAGGGGCTTTTGTCGTTCCGTTTATACGCATCAGTTCCCTTGCCGAGTCTTGATAATATCCCTTCAAAAGAGAGTAGACAACTATAAGTAGGGGTGTAAACGAGCCAAGCCAAGCCGAGCTTGGTGTTGTTCAGGCTCAGCTCGCCAGATTTATTAGCAAGCACGAGCTCGAGCTAGGCTCTTTACAGGCCTAAACTATCCTGCTTTAACTCTAACTCTCTCCTATTATCTAGAGCTCGAGTTAGCTCGCGAGCAAACTCTTTCAATAACAGTTGAAATTTATATTAGGTTATATCTAAAGAGTAATATAATTTTCCACATTATTGTATGTCTTTGCAGTCTTAGACTAATATATATATATATAAACGAACCAAGTTATCGAGCTAACAAGCCGAGCTTTACCAAGTTCTAGCTCGGCTCCTTTACTAAACAAGCTTTAAATTCGGCTCTTGCTTGACTCTTTTATCAAATGAACCGAGTCCGAGCTGAGCCACATAACGAGCTATTCTCGAGCTGCTCTGTTCATTTACACCCTTAACAATAAGCAAAATTTATCCCAACATGAATGACGAGTAAAAAGGCAGTATTATTTATTCACTACTTATGATTCTACAAAAACTTAAAATTGTGTGCTTTTTAAAGCATGAATTGGCTTCAAATTACACCCAAACAACCATAAAATTTGCAGGACTGTAAGTTGACTTATAATAAGCTACAAAAAAAAAAAAAGAAAAGAACAGAACAGAACAGCCTATAAATATTCATCCAGTGGTTTTTATTTCAATTAGGTAGTTCGGGTAGGGTAGAACAGCATATATGGTTTAATCAAGGGTAACTACGCATCCTTTTTCAACATTCAAAAATCTTTATACAGAAAAAAATTATCTTCCATTTCAAATCGGCAAATTGAATAAATTATATCATACTTGTACAGAATAAAACTGAAGATTGAGAAGTGCCAGAAGGCCTCATTCTCACGCTTAAGTCCTAAAACTGCAAAAGAATCTGAAAAACTCATTATCAATCAAAGAAATAAAACGAAAAAGGTATATAATTTTGGAAAAAAGAAAAGAGTACTCTTTTCAGGCTATCACAACTTTCTAAGATGCTCCAACAATGAAGTAGCCTTCCGCTTTGCCCTCTCAGTTCCACTCCTTGCCAGCTCGGCAAGAGGAACTACAGCGCCAAGCCTACCGATGCAAGCCAGATTTTCACCATCTCTTTTGCACAATGAGAGCAAAATTGAAGAAGCATTTTCTTTATTTCTCGGCAAACCAGTCCTCAGAATATCAATCAAAATTGGTATTGCGCTAGCCTTTACAATTGCAACCTTCGCCTCATGGTGACTGGCAAGGACAGATAGTATAGTCAAAGCTTCATCTACCATCGAATCCCTTAAATCAGTAAGCATTTTTACCAAGGCATTGATAATTCCAGCCCTCACAGCCCTACCTCGGTTCCCTTGATAGATACACAAATTGAACAGAGCTGTAGCTGCATCTTTTTTCCCTCTCATGCTTCCATTATTGAGCAAATCTATTAGAGACGGTATCGCTCCAGAGGCACCAATTAATATTTTGTTTTCATCGACAAGTGATAAACTAAAAAGGGTAGCAGCCGAATTTTCTCTAGCTTCCATTGTTCCTGTTTTAAGCACTTGTACTATGGAAGGAACTGCATTAGCTAGCATTATGAGCCCTTTGTTGTTTTCAAATATAGAGAGGTTAAGAATTGAAGTTACCGCATTCTCTCGAGTTAATGTATCATCAGAGGTTAATAGATTTACTAGCATCGGAATGGCACCGGCCTCAGCAATTAATAGTCTATTATCCGTATTTCTTTTCGATAGTGATCGAATCTCGGCCACAGCTTCTCTGATATCGTCGCTGGACCCATATGAAAGTTTGTACACAAGTGCTTGAATGACGGTAATGTCCCCACTAACATCCCGAAAAGACCCATCACTTCTCTTAATGCGGCCGTCCATTAAAGAGGTTGGTTGCTCAACAGAGTGCGTTGTGCACCACTGATTAATTAAGCTCTTCAAAGCATAGTTAGGGGTGAGAGTGAAATTTTGGAGGTTCTGCTGAGTTTTTGGGCAGGTTGTGTTGCCACAATCTATCCATCTCTGTATATATGATCTCTCGTATGTCTGTAGAACAAGATGCAAGCATAGCTAAGTATTACTAAACTAAATAATAAATATGCATTCACTTTAGAAATTGAAATTGTAGCAAGAAAAAGATTGTTGGCAAATTAGTTCTAAGAACCGTTTCCATGAAAATTTCCGAGAACACCATAGTACTGTTCATAACAGAAGCCACCAATTTTAGAAATCTGCAAGTGACTTTTCTTTTTTTCTATCATTCTTTTTCTTTTTTGCAAATAAGCACGAGAATTTATAGATACAATAATTAACAGAACACAACCAATTCAGATTTAGGTAAGCATCTGGCTGTAATTTTACTGGTTCAAGAAATGGAATTCGGTGAACTCTTTCCAAAACTGTCCAGAGAGAAATATTTGGAAAATATCCAGATATACAGAAACTTGTTTTTGTTCATTCTTAACAATCTTGCGTAACTATATCACCATAAAAGTAAAAAGTTTTCAAAAGTATCCTTGTCAGTCAACGCAGTGAATTAAGAAAGAGAATATAGCATTGTAAGCACCTGTCCTGTGGCAACAATAACCGGGTCCTTCATTAGTTCAAGAGAGATGGGACAAAGGAAATCAGAAGGAATTACAGGAGACTCGGGATTTTTGTACTCCGCCAACGGATTTGTTGTTGCTTGGTCATTATTATCCTCAGCATTGTTCCTTAATCTTTCTGTCCCTTGTTTTCCTTGATTTGAAATATCAACTTGGGAATCATTTCCATTTTGAACTGCATTTTCCTTTACTTTAACTACGGGATCAATATTGCCAATATTCTCTACATGCAAGATTCCCATTTCCCTACGAACTGGCAGATTAATTTCGCTGTCCCGTGGCTGGGATAACGCACGTGACATTAGCGCTGAACGCAGAACTATAGGCCCTCCATATCGTTCGGTTGCTCTTCTCAACTGTGATCTAACCAATCCAACCTACAAAGGCAGAATAATTAAGAAAGTATTATACAGATGAAGAGCATAGTTTGATGGCAACTCAGGTTAGGATATATATCTACATACAGGATTTATTTTGGATTCCTCGTTTGATTTTGGTTTTCCAGTTTTTATGCTTCATCTCCATTTTGCCTACCGGAATTAAGGTTTAGCTTTTATAAATCTTTTCATGGTTAGTCTACTCTACACTTGCAATAGACCAAGTATACAGAATAATTAAAATTTTTCACTTTGTTATTTTTCTATGAAATCCAATTCGTTTGCCTAAATTTCTTCCAAGTTCTTCTTTTGTAAGTTTTTTTATCAATACAGCGATTACAATGTTCTTACCTGTTCTTGAACTTCCTCTGATATGTCGAACTCGTCATAAGGTAAACTTCCCAATGCTCTTTCTAACTTCCACATCACACATTGAAATTGAAAGGCAATTTTATTGGCAGCACCATCCTTTAAGCCGAAAAGGAAAACAAAAGGAGTAACAGAAATTAGAGCAAAGTCACAATATATGAACTTGAAAGAATATGCATTACCATCAAAAGAATTCCCTTCATTTTAAGTTTTATTTTTCTATGACTAACACGACAGTTGAAACTTCAAGATTTCAAGATTGGGATAATCATAAATCCCGATCTAGAAAACGCTCAGCAATTTATGAATTAGTACAAGACCATTTTCTTAAAAGGATAACCACATTGTGGATAGGGGATAGGCTAATAAAAGCAATTATCAATAGCATATACCAAAGAATAATTAGGGGCAGTCAACGAATATAAATATGGTTTTGATAATGACAATCAGTCCAAGATATTGTAATCTACTAGTACTAATGAATAGTCATGATTCAGTCAATGAAACCAAGCATCTACATTCAGTATTGGCAAAAAGTAACGTATTTCATGATTGCAAGGTGACGGAGGATTAATGCTAAGCAACCGCACAAATCATTTCAAAAATGAGATTCTAACAATTGTGGACCATTGGATCTAATCTCTACATGATTTGATGGATCCAAAGTTTTCAGGATAATTTGTCAGGGTACATAGCATTACTCTGTTGGTAAAAAGAGCAGGGCATTTCAATGGCCACGGCATCTTCCACGAAATATATGACAGACACCCCTTCAATCCAACAGTAAGTAAAACCGACCAAAACCACCTATTTGGGTAAAATATTGCAATATGTTGGAAAGCACTTCAATAAATCATCACGAAAATGGGATCCCAACAAATGTGGACCGTGTGGCAAAAACGTTTACCCATGATTCGACGGTCTCACGTTTTCAGGATAATTTTTCAATGTACATAAAATAACCAGGTCACAAAAGTCACGGAAAATTATATGACTGAGACATCATCCTTCCTCGAAAATATAAAGGTCACCACTTTCCGCCCGTTGGGTAAATAAAACTAATATGTGCTGGAAGAACTGCTGGAAGTTTTTTAGGGACTGCAATTGCAGTCCAATTCAGGCCGTTGGATAAAAACACTATTGATTTGGATTAAAAAGTAGCGCCATACAAAAATTAAATAAAAAACCTTTTGATTAGGACCTAAGATTTTTCCCCACTGTAGCCTCTTGCGGGTTGCTGCCCCGGGTTTTAGAAGTTTTTCAGCCCACCTACTAATGAAATAAGTGTCAACACCTTGGTGCTACGAAAAATCCATATTACAAACTAATTCATCACATTCTGTAAATTTCATGAGTCAAATTCAGTTTTAATTGAATAAACAAAAACCTATCACTCACTAAATCACCACATCACTATGCAATGTACGATGTCTATACGTATATACTTACAGAAGAATTATTTTTGGGAATGTAATTTCCGGCCGCCGTGAGGAGCCTCTTCGCCGCCCTGAGCGCCGCCTCGAGCTCCGGCAGAGCATTTTCCGCCGGTGAACCCGTCGAGTCCCGAATCTCCTCCAGCAGGTGAGCTAGAGGCGCCACTCTCCGGGCGAGATCCGTGCATTCCCTCTTGAACGCGCCGCCAAACCCGGCAGCGGAGAGACGAGCGACGCCGTCGACGTGGCCGAGCGCTGCTTCGGTCATCTCTCTCTCTCTCTCTCTCGCGAATGCTGTTGCGATTGGTGCTATGCAAAATGGGATTTATTTATGTGGGTGGGTAAAATGATGATCTGTTAAAGCATTAAGACAAAATTAATGCCGGCGATTAATTGAGTTGTATTAACAATTCATAATTAGAATCTAAGATAGTATGAATTAAAGTTAATTACAGAACTTGTCTCCATGTTTTTACTTAATTTCTACTTAGACCCCAGAATTATAATTATAACTTAAATGGTTACTAAGTTTTAAAAATATTGCATGATTGGTCCATGGTCTGTTCATATGGCTTGTCGGATCCGACATAACCAGATCAATTATGAGGTAAAAATGCAGGATCTAAAGCACACACTACTTTAAGGATGTAAGGGTCTGAGTGGGTGCTAGTCAGGTCTACATATATATCAGTCGATTGTCTTGGTATTCAGTTGACTAACAATCTTGCAAGTCATCGTTAGGTCAAAGTGCAGGTACAGTGTTCTAGGTTCAATCCCAAACCCCAATAATACCTTATGAGCTTGGGAATGATGACGGTCGGGTCGGACTTTTCAAGTCTGTTAAGTCCCTTAACTGGTTCTCATTGCGACTGGAAACTCATCTCAATGATAAAATGATTTACATTAAATGCCCACTTTGTGTAGTAAAATATTTTTAATATCCCTTTTACTAAGCACTAGCCAATGTGACATACACGATGCGTGTATAATTCGTCTTGCATTTAAAATTTTCATTCACAAAAATTATCTAGCAAAGATGAGAATGATAAATATGAAGGGATACATTTATCTTATCTAGGAGCGAGGAGAGAGGATACAATGGTGAGGGGGGAGAAGAGTGAGGAAGAGAGAGAGAGTTAGGTTGTGTGATAAAAAAAATTTTAAAAAGTTGCAACTGCTTTCGGTACTAATTTTCCTAAATACCCTTTGAGAAACTAATTAGTTGTAAATTATGAATTTTGTGAGGGTAATTTTGACAAATAATAAAAGTTGACTCAACCTTAAAGGAAGCACCCCTCTATATATAACAAAAAATATTTCAAAGTTTGGGACTGATAATGGTTAATTGAATTACTAGGATAAAATGGAACTGTTTCAAAATGATGGGGGACCTCTGGTGAAATTAGGCCAATTATGTTCACAAATGGATTGTATATGTATATATTCTATAGGAGTTTTTGGAGAGAGAAGGTGATGCAGTGGGTTACAGTTGGACGGAGAACATGATGTATAATTTGGACAAAGAAGAACGGAAATCCGAACTCTTTTTGCCTTACTGGGTCAAGTGCAGGTCTTGGCCTGTAAATAGCTGTTGTACATTATATTGTTTGGCTTTTTCAATCAGGACCGTTAGTGTTATTGGGGGCAACTTGATCTCGGTGCAAGAATCGTTATTTGTCCATTTTCATGAAGAAAAAAAAAATTCCTCGTTTCATCTTCATTAATATTGATGCATATAAATTTAAAAATTTACTAAATAATTTCAATTTTAGCAAAGAAAAAATACATTTTACTCATATACCCTTTTTAAAATATTTGATTTGTGTGGAGTTATTGAAAACTTAGTATGAGTAACATGAGTAAAATTGAAAAAAAATATAATTTTATCTTTCTAAAACAATACTTAAAATGAAATAATAATAATTCTCTAAATGATACTTACTTTGTAACGGATGGATTATCGGTATATATTAGGGTAAATTTTGCCTAGACGGTTTTTATAAATTTCAAAATATCCTCTAGGTATCTAAAATTATAATATTCCCTCAAATACAATACAAGTTTTACTCGTACGTGGAAAAATCATTCTGACCTTAATTTTATTGTCTTGTTAAATTCATTTAGAAGTTTATAATTTGGAAATTTAGAGACATATTATCTTATTAGCATATGTTGCCCCAAAATTTTAAAATTAAAATAAATTATTTTTTATGATCATAAAATTGTAAAAAATATACAAATTTTTGTTAACTTTATTTTACTAACATTTTTACTTGGTATATACAGTTTTAACATTTTCAAAATGAGCAAAACACGAGATCATACAAAACACGAGTCATGTCAAGCACGAAGCCATGTATGTCGCGCCCCCGAATCCCAAGTACCCGGAACCCGGAGTTGCGAATGTGTTACCAATCTCCAAACTCATAAAACCACCAAACCAGATCCATAATCCACCACAATATAAACAAAAATCAGACAGCATAACGACATGATATCAAATAAAAACCATCCA
>MKEJ01103494.1:0-15245 GCA_001753735.1 Embelia ribes | reverse complement strand
CGCCTGGTCTCTCTCTCTCTCTCTCTCTCTATACATATATATATATATATATATATATGCACGTATATGTGTATCCTTTATGGCACTTCCACAGTCACGACTTTATGCTAAATTTTATATTTCAGGAATGCTCAATACTTTCTAACCCTCTTAAAGATTTTAATGCAGTGATCCCTTGGATTAGCGGATCAATCCTTCTTCTCAACAAATACTAGTATTTTTAAGTTTAGGTGTTCTGATTTTTTTTTCATGTAAAAAATTTTAGTGCATTTTTTTTTTTCCGTTTTGTAATTTTAGCGTTGAATTCTCAGTGTAAATATTTTCTCGTGTAGTTTCTGCACCAAAACATTTTTCATACTTAGCTCCGCAGTTAGTTGTGTGCGTCCGAGTTATAGGGATTAAACTTAGGCGATATACTGTTCAATTCTCTAAAAACCCGGGAGTTTACTGCAGTGATTTGTTGAATTGGGAAATCTCTCTTTTTTCTCCATAAACTATATTTGTAAGTTTTTTAGTTGTTCTGTTGCGTGGAGTTTGTGTTATAGGGATTAAATTTAGGGAATAATACTATATGTATATATACTGGTGGTAATTCCTTATTTTCTTCTTGTTCAATCTTTGTGTTTGTGTGTGGCAGGGGCTCGGGAGAAGACGGGCAGTTGGGGATTGGGAACAATGAGGAGAGAGAGTGGGTTTGCGCCATCAAACCTCTCCGCTCTCTATCCATCCGCTCCGTCGTTGCCGGTAGCCGGAACTCCCTCGCCATTTGCCATGATGGCAAGGTTTTACTTTTTATCCTTTTTTGCACTCAAAGTGTTCAACAATATTCCCCACTGGTGTGGTGCCTCATCTCTTAGAGCATATGCAACTGTGTTTTTTCTATATGTCCCTTTAATTTATGTTTCTAAAAATTATGTCGAGAATTGCTTCACAACTTTATTCTTTCTATGAGAAAATTGATGCAGTTCTGGGCCATGAATTATGTGAGGGGAATAAAGCAAAATATCAAATAGAAAAAGAGGGGAAAGTAGTTTCAGGGAAAAAAAGATGTTATTTTCAGACGAAGAAGAAAGATGGATTCATCTATCTTAAAGGTTATAGCTTTTTACAGCCAGGAAACTTGAAAGCCTCAGCTTTTGCCGAGCAGTTGATAAGGAACAAAAAGTAAAGTTTCAGGTTTTAAAGCCGTAGCTAAGTAAGCCCTTTGCCAATGAGAGTTACAGAGAAAAAAAACCTTTATCTCGTACTGTTTTTTGGTTACCTATTATAGAATTTTACTTCTTTCATGGGTGGATTCTTGGTGCTTGTTCATCTGTTGCTTTTATGAAAAGAAGATAATTTATGGAAATGGATTCATCAAGCTTAAAACTTATAGCTTTTTAAGCAAAAATGTTTCATCTTCTGTCAGGTAGTTGATGAGAAAAAAAAAGAAGAGAAGTTCGGTTTTAAGATCCATAGCCAAAGAAACCTTTATTAACAAGCCTTGCTGAAAAAGTTCTTTTTAGACCATTGAAGTTTGCAACTTATTTTCGAACTCAAAAACCCCTTTACTTGAAAGTGAAGTGTTCGGAGAGTAAGCACTTTGGGATTTCAATTTTGATAAAATTGGACTTAATTTTATTGAATCTCAATGAGTTAATCTGATTTATTGTTTGCTAATGTTGTCCCGGTTTCAGTTGTTTACTTGGGGTTGGAATCAAAGAGGTACTTTGGGTCACCCGCCCGAAACCAAAACTGAGAATGTCCCTAGTCAGGTTAAAAATTTGGCCAATTTCAAAATTGTTCAGGTAATCTCAATGTTCCAGCTTCTTGTGTAGTGTGAGATACCTCATCTCATTGTTGTGGGAGTGTGGAATTCACTTATTGATTATTGTGCCAGGCTGCTATTGGTGGGTGGCATTGTTTGGCGGTCGATGATCAAGGCTGCGCTTATGCTTGGGGTATGATGATGCTTCTTAACCTCCTTCTGAGCAATTTTTTTTACATAATGCATTTGCATGCATGACATGATCTTTCTTTCTTCTTTTCTGAGCAAAATGCACACAGATTTCTATGTCTTACAGGAAGCATTTCAAATTTTCAATTATTTCCAAGTCGTGATAATTTTTATTCCCTTGTGCTCTTTCTCGTTGATTATTTGCCCCTGGATTTTGAAGGCTGTTTTTTATTTATTGGGATGCTTAAATATTGTTATTTGCAGGTGGAAATGAGTACGGCCAGTGTGGGGGAGAACCTGAGCGGAAAGATGCTAGTGGTAAGCCTGTCAGGAGGGATATTGTAATTCCACAGCCATGTGCCTCAAAACTATCAGTCCGTCAGGTGCATCTAAATAGAATTTTCTTTTATAGTTACCTCTGCCATACTTATTATTGTACCTAAATTTTATACTGCATTAGGTCTTTCATACTCTTTGCAAGTTGGCTCTGTGGCTTCGCTTATTTTATGTAATTGTATAATGTCTGGAACAAGTATACTATTAAACATTCTATTTTATATCTAGAGTCCACCTTGTCTTCGGGGTTGCCTTTTCACTCTTCTCAATCCCTTGAGATAATCCTTGTTACTGGTAGTTCCTTATGAGATGATTGGATGAGAAACTCTTTATAGTTTTACAAAGAGGCTACATATGTGTAACATGTGTTCTTCTAGACATTAGTATTAGAGCTTATTGTCAAGTCATTTCTGCAAATAAACATCTTTAAACAGAAACAGTGGGTTGTGTTTTCAAGTAGCGTTATGCATCTAGTACTTCAATATGGGATTCTTGTTAAGACTGGCATGATTTTATGGATTGTTGGGAAAGAAATAATCCATCACAGGTGTTCATAATGACTAAGGCCCTGTTTGGCGCAATTGCACTTCTACAAAAGTCCATTTTGGAAATGGACTTTGTAGAAAGGACTTCGAGAAAAGTACTTTCTAGAAAAAATTGATCTTTGGTAAGCATTATTAATTTTCAGTTGTTCTTCTGGGGCGTTTGGCTCATAAGTGTAAAATGACTCAACAATGACATTTCAATTGTAATATCTCAATTACAAATGTAATTGCATATTCCTCAATTTAGACCAGTTAGTACATGTATACACAAAATTTCAGCCTGTCAAATTTAAGCCATATAGAAAATGAGAAACTCAATTGAACACTTGATTTAGTTCAATTAGAACAAAATAAAACCCAATTGAGTATTATGCTTATCTGGCTTATTAACCAATTATTCAAAGCAACATAGATTTTAAGGACAAATTAAAAATGAAGACAAAAATCCAACCATTACTTAATTCAAATTATTTCCCAAGTGATAGAGTGGGCATGTGGTTGCCTCTCAGTTGGGTGCAATATTTGAGATCAGATGCGGTTTTACATCATAGACATATCACTGCTGTCGTCCTCCTTCTGGAATCGCCACTGATGCATCGACCTTGCTTCCCCTCCTCCCCTGCTCCTAGAGCCACTCATGTCCTTTGCCGGCAGTCTGAGGAACGAAGAATTTCTAAATGATGTACTCATCACA
The DNA here is from genome assembly GCA_001753735.1 of Embelia ribes. Classification (NCBI taxonomy): domain Eukaryota; kingdom Viridiplantae; phylum Streptophyta; class Magnoliopsida; order Ericales; family Primulaceae; genus Embelia; species Embelia ribes. The sequence goes on along the minus strand of MKEJ01103494.1, from coordinate 11,734 downwards.
TGCACCATCGCTGCCGCCACCAGTGTCTCCACCACTGCACCCTCGACGATCTGCTCCTGTATCCCTTCTAGGGAGATCATTAATCGGCCTGATGATTTTTCCTATTTTTTTCCTCTTTTCCTCAGGCTGTTCTATTTTCTTTCGTGGCTGTGCTTTTTTATATTTCCACTTCCCAAGAAGTCTTGGAATGGGTTTATACAGAAGCATCAATGGCGGGCTTCTCGAAATAGACTTTTGAAGTGGCCCACTTATTTAGAAGTGCATACAAAAAATATTCACCTAACAGACAACTTCTACAAATGAACTTCTGAGAACAAGAAGCACTTCTAACAGTGCCGCCAAATGCTACCTAAATTTCCAAAGGGACATTGTTGTCGTCGTGTTTTTCAGTACTAAATCCTGTAGTAACATCGTTTTCCTTTGGTTATAGGTTGCTGCTGGAGGTACTCATTCGGTGGTGCTCACGCGGGAAGGACATGTTTGGACATGGGGTCAGCCGTGGCCTCCGGGTGACATGTACATTCTTGTTTGCATCCATCATCTAATTATAATGTTTAACATGAGATAGATTGTGATTCCTCTTTACCCAAATTGTGCATTTTCCTTTTTTTCAGCAAACAAATATCAACTCCAATGCGAGTGCAAGGTCTTGAAAGGGTGAGATTAATTGCAGTCGGGGCATTTCACAATTTGGCTCTCCTTGAGGATGGAACTCTGTGGGCATGGGGTAACAATGAGTACGGACAGCTTGGAACAGGGGATACTCAACCACGATCACAGCCAATTCCCGTTCAAGGACTTTCTGGCCTTACTTTGGTTTGTCTTATTATCTATATTTATTTTTTGTTTGTACTGTCATATGGTAATCCAGTACTACTTTACCGGATCTTGAGAAACTGAAACTTGTTATGCTGGACAAATGATAGACTTGTGTGGAGGCTATGTCTTCCATATCTAATATGCGTGGAATTTTTACTATGTCTATCAAAAATTTGAAGCTTTCCTTGTTTAACAATTTTAGAGGAAGAATATTTAGGAAGATGAGTGTATTAAAGAATGAAGTTCTCGGTCTTTTCCTAATTTGTTAGGATAATTGAAGTTACCATTGTACTGGTGTCTTTTTGGATTGTAGAAAGCATCTAAATGTAAAGGAGCCTATCCTTTTCACGTCACCTTCTTGTCTTTGACATATTTGCAAGAATTCAAAATGAATACTTTTAGCAGATAATGAAAAAGAAAGAATATTTTTTTCCATTTGTCTGTGTTCTGGCACAGGTTGATATTGCTGCTGGAGGATGGCATTCTACTGCCTTGACGGATGATGGAGAGGTATATATACTGTATTTTGTAAACATATTTCTTGACTTGCAAATGATGGGAAAACTTAAGGATATAAAATGCTTACAATTTCTTATCAGCAATGGCTGCAATGCATGGGCTAATGACGAACAAAAATGCTCACCTGTAAATATTTATTCAATGTAAAGCTGACAAATCATTTTGTAAGCATTGGTTTTTCTAAGATCCCTTGTTATCTAGCATTACCATGCCTGTTAAATTGCAATAATCGATACTTCCTCAATGAATGACAGCCTGTTCTTCTTTCTCTGTCTTTCTGCCAGGTATATGGTTGGGGTAGAGGAGAACATGGGAGACTTGGATTTGGTGACGATAAGAGCAGTAAAATGGTTCCTCAGAGGGTTCAGCTTCTTGTTGGAGAGGACATTGTTCAGGTAAATGTTATTACTACAATATTAATTGAGTTGTGAGCATTTTTTGCTAGAGCACACGGGTTGGTTGTTCCGTGTAGTAGCAATGTCACTGAAACTCAATTTTGATCCGTGATATATTTTTCGCGTATAGGTGTCGTGTGGAGGCACTCACTCAGTTGCATTGACGCGTGATGGCCGCATGTTTTCGGTATGTTTCTTGCTATAATTTTGTACATTTTCAATTAAACCAGTGCAAGCGCAACCGCACTAGTATACATGTAAACTGCTTATCCAATGTGCTTTTACAAAACAGCACTTGCTGGTATTGTTGTGTCGAGCTACTGCTGTAGCTGGTTGTTTTGAAAAATTGAAAATGACATATTTTCCATTTTAGAAATTGAAACGGTAGTCATTGTTTGTTTCAACTGGCAGTTTGGACGAGGTGATCATGGGCGCCTTGGATATGGGAGAAAAGTGACAACTGGGCACCCCTCAGAGGTGCCTATTAACCTTCCACCTCCAAAAGATATCGATAGCGAGGAATCTGATGGGCGGTGGTGTGCAAAGCTTGTTGCTTGTGGGGGCCGCCACACGTTAGCACTTGTACAGTGGCAGGACAACAAATCTGAGGAGATGAAATGAGCTTTTTCGTCGGGCATCTGCTTGAAGACCAATAGAGGTTTATGAAAATGTCGAGTTACCATTGAAAAACTTGAAACCATGGGTGTTGCCTGTAGACTTGTAGTAATATTTAGTTAAGCATAAAGATGGTTTTACCGGATAATCTGAATAGTCGTTTTTTTCAAATGCTCTGCTAATCGTCATGTACCTCTTGTTCTCTAGAAATTTCATGTTTACGTATGCTATTATATGCTAATAATCAGCAAACCACGACACCATAGCAGCTCATGGACGTGAATAAGTATTCTCAACACATCGAAGAGGAAATCAAGGTCAATGAAGCCGTCAAAAGCCTTTAACAGTACTAACATTCTCAATACTTTGTGAGAAAGATCAGCCAAATCTATTTTTTCGCCAACAAATGATCTCAGTTCCACAACTACAGATTTATGTTAGTAAACAGAGAGTGTGTACTAATTTACCACCGATCATATTAGATTCTCACCATAAGAAACTAGTGTTCATGCATAAGGATTCACATTATACAAAAAAAAAAATATTTTTGACTAAACAATGTATGAGGAGATGAAGAGATTTTATCATGACATATAACCAACAACAATCTAATTACAATAATAATCCATGTATATGTGCTATCAGACATCTCATGAAACAACTTCTAAATAAAAAGTATAACTGTTAATAAGCATGAATATCTTTCTATCGAAATGAAACAAAGGCAGAATTTGAACACAAACCAAACTTAAAATAACTTATACTTCTAATCAGAGGACATTGTTATTTGATAAGTCGGTAACCAATTCACATGTCCAATGTTACGGTCCACCCATGTATCTAACGCAGTTTTGGTCTTCATCTCCACCTTGGTCTTCCTTGCCATTTTATGTTGCTTCTGCAAATTGAAGTGGTGTTAGATATGACTTTGAATTTGAGAAATTTCTTTCGTTTATGAACACATTTATATAGCAACAAAAATTACAAAATCAGAAATCTGATCTGGGGTCAGTGGCAAGATCAATGATTGGGCATATTGCGGTATAAGTAACTAGGGTGGCATGATCAAGATAACCTAAAGTATATATATTTCACAGGTTTTCCAACTTATGTGAAAGCCGAGTAAAATACTTATCATGTGAAATGCTATGAACTGAAACCCACAAAATACACAACAGTTCCAAAGCCAAAAGTTGCTTTGGTTGATCCCAAGTAGGACAGTCATTATATTTGGCGCAAGAACTTTTTTTTCAATCGGCAAGAACCTCACAATGGAGGCGTCAGAGATTGAACCCTAGTGGTAAGTTGGGTAACCCATTATGCTCATGTTTGGCGAGACAACTTTTCTTAGGAAAAGTAACGGTTTTATCTTTATTTATTCCAAACGGTCCACTTGAAAAATCTTCACGCCGAAGACAACACATCAGTAGTAACTTAATATAATGATATTCGTCACTCTAAAGAAAATTTAACAAAAAACATGACTCAATTTTCAATATTTGGCGAAAGAACACAAGGGCAGGATGCCACAAACCTGTATTAGCCGATCGCCATCAAAGACGCTCCATCCAAGAACTTAGGCAACTATGGTTCATGACTTTAGCGACGAGACGAAATGACAATGGAACCAATGGGATCAGAGAAACAACAGAGAAAGCCAGCTGAACCCAAATTCAAATGAGTTACTTGGCATTAAAACGATAACAAAGAACATATGAAAGTAAACTATGTACTCTTATTAAGTAATAGAACTTACATCTTTAACATATGGTTCTTATCACTGAATCCTGTCAAGGGGAGCAACTCAAAGAAACTGGCCTGCAACACTAGAGTCCTAAAAAGGGAACAGCTGATGCGGTAACATGAAGTGAGAGAAAACATTAATGAACAAATTAAAAAGAGAAATTTTCAAGTTAAGAACAGTTTCCGAGATGCTTCTAGTGCTCCAAGTTTGAAGAGATACAACCAGTGCAAAGATGATCTAGCCAAAAGCATATAATCCTATTAAAGGCTCATCTGGTTATAGCATGAATAATATATAAAAAAAAAATTAGGGAGAAGATATTTAAGCAGTACTGATACATAGCATCAACGTCATTCTATAAACTTGCATGAAGCTTCCTTCTCACTGGTCATAAAGCCTATAAGTTATTACTTCCTTATTTTTACTTTCAACAGAAGTACCCAAACACAACTCATCAAATTATAAATTTAGGCGCCGATTAGCACATGGAGCAGTTGGCATCACCTTGACACTTCCAAATGGGAGGTCAAGGGATCATCAAAAAGAAAAAAACAAAAAGGATTTCTGTTTAGATGGTTAGCCAAAAATACTTTTTATGCTAAAATTTAAAACAAGGTCTAAGTTTAAATTCATTAACAATCAAACATTCAAGATATTATAACAGGACTTACCATTAAAATAAGCAAATAAAAGAGCACTTTCAAGAGATGGAATACGCAAATAAGGATCCTGTAAAGCAAGAATAAATAATGTCATAATGATTGAAGGAGGAATAAGATGGAGACAACTGAAATCAAAACGAAGTTTTTAACCAAAAAGCACCAGATAAATGTTACAATGGACCACTACATACCTTGTCCGAGAATCAGAACTGCATTTGTAGCCAAAGGAACCATCTCTTGAATCTTTTCGCTGCAAAAAATTGCTTGATGAACTAGCAAAACAATACAAAAGAGATCAAATCAAACATAAAAAGTAAGGTTCAAGTTTCTAAACATAGCAAAGCTCATGGACTTGCGTTAAATACGGAACAACAAACTAATAAAATGCCATCATCATGCTGAAAATTCACCAAATGCATCAAATGCTTTACTTCAAAGTAATGAAATGCCAATAGCTGGTTGTTTTTTCATAAAACAATAACAAGAAAACAGACTAGAGGTAAGAACAAAAAAAAATAATATCAACCTGAACACTGAAATAGTTGGTCCTCGCAATGCTTTGTATTACTTTCACTACCAGAAACATCCACACCAGGAAAACCTATTGCATGAACTGTGTAGTGCCCATCTGATATCCAAGCATATTGAGTTTCTGCAAGAAGATAAATAACTCCTTTTTAGCAGTAAATAGAGATTCACCTAATGATCTGGTTGTTTTATGAAACAAGGAGAGAAATGCAACTGAATAAATGAGCTTTGGTGGGCAAACGAATGTAGGCTAGATACAAAAGTAACTTAGTAGGTCAACTAAACTTCACAAAATGCTTCGTCAATTGTAAGTTTGTCACAGTTAATATTTCCTATCTTTATAAAGAAACCTAGGCCGAATTCAACTACTATAGGGAACTATTTCTAATTTTGCATGAAAAAAATGCATTTCTTTTAGGGTCTTTACCATTATACATAGAAACCAAATTTCTTCAAGGGTATCTTACCATCATAAATAGAACTCACTGTTTGCAGCGGTCCAGAAACAATCTGATTTTGTTGGGTAATCTTAGAGGTTCCCCTTCTGGTTGTGTTCTTATGGAGAAATTGAGTATACATTTCCACATATTGAAAATATATTGCAATTAATTATCTTCACTTGACGAGATTTTAAAGGCTATTTATGTCGTCTTAGTAACACACTACTACAAAAGCACCACGGAAAGTCTAGAATGACGGGCCAAAGAAAGGAACATACTAGTCGGTATATCAGGAAGAACAGCCAGCTTCTGAACTTTCACAGTGACGGGTAGCTGCTTCATAGTGAAAGGAATTTCTGATGCAAGGGCCGAATTGGACAAGCACAAGAGGTGTAAATCTCCAGTTGAGTCCAATACCAGAAACTTATCAGGCAATAAAGCCTGGATCGAACATGCCTTTGCTATCTGCAACCGTTCTTTAATTTGTTTATTGGTCTCAGTTTGCTTGTTTTCAAATTCCACAAAACAAGCACCATATTCTTTCGAGTCTTGTTTGAGTTTCACAGATTTCAATTTTGCTGCAATTTATAATGCACTATCAGCCGCTGTACGCAATGGAAAAACGACCAGCTTCAGAAACCTCACCACTAGAAATTGTATAAACTGAAAAGAACTAGTCGAACGATAAACAGTGCCTCCTCACCCTAATTATGCAAATATGGAAAATCACAACTATATTGGCATACGGTAAGCTACAATTAACGGATGACTAAGAAACACGTGCAAGAGAATTGTAGTAAAAATCAGACAAGAAGTGTATTATTATGCCGAGATAGCGCAAGTGAGAGCCTGAAGCTGCATATGGTCATTATTATGCTTGAGAGAATGATTACTACATCGTTTTAATAGGATAAGGATGGACACTTCAAAATGACATTGTGCGTAGGTATGAAAGGCATGTTTAGGTCACACATTTAAACATGTGATATTAGTTTATTCTACTTTTTTATGATCAACGAACCAGATGGACACTTGTGCAGCAAGAATGTTCACAATAAAATTAAAAAAAGAACAAAATAAGTAATACATCGATATAATTTCAACGACAAAAGGGATATGAATTAACAAGTAAATATCAAATAAAAGGAGCCTGTATGTCATGCCCATAACTATGCTACCAGTGTGTGCACGCATTGATTCACATCCTACACACACTAATTCTCCAAAGAAACATGTTATCCACGAAAAGAGACATTCATGCGTATTATTTATATCAAAATCAGACCATTCAAAACAAATTTTAACTGAACATGCTACATACAACAACTTAATCGATGTGCACAGACTTGGCATCACATACTTATTAACTAAATTATCAAATTACTACGTATTTTTCATGAAAAGTTAATCAATCAAACACGTTAATGACAAGTGACGACAACACAAATGTATACTACTAAAAACATTTTCGACGCGCCTGAATGATTATACTTACTTGACTTCCCTTCTAAGTAACCATTAGAACAAATAACACCATTCGGCAATTTCTTCCCCTTATCCAAATTCTTATTCTCCCTACGATGTTTCTCAACCCGACCCTTAACGAGCGGCCGAAGACGAAAAACCCTAACTCCATTCTCTTCCCCCAACACCAAAAACCCAAAAGACACACTAATCGAAAACACGGGTTTCGAACACTCGATCTCTGCACACCTCATCAATTTCAAACTCACCCCACTATCACCACTCTCCACCATCCTCACAGCAAAAACCCATATCTTTTTACTCGAAATGGAGTACATCACGAAGACATTATCCGACCCGAAAAGCCTAATTGAGACCCCATGGGGGACACTAAACACAACCCCAAGTTTCGATTCATCAAAGTCGAGACACTTTTGGTTGCAAAAGACTCTGGCTTTGGTGAATTGGGAGGGTTTGGAGAGTATCCAGAAGCGGAGGAGCACGGCAGAGCCGCCGGAGAGGGCGGAGCCAGCTACGAAAAGGGTTTTAGGATCGGGGTTAGGGCTTTGGAGGGTGAGAAAAGTGGAGGAGGATGTGGGAGCGGGGATTTGGGTTTGTGGGTTTGGGAGAGACGGCAGAGGGATGAGAGAGAGAGATGGGTAGAGAGAGATGGAGGAGTCGGAGTGGGAAAGAGAAAGGGAGAGAGATTTAGGGTCGAGAGAGATGGAGGAGATTTCTGGGGAGGAGATGGAGAAGGTTTTTGGGACCTTCAGTTTTCGAGCCTCCATCGACGGTGGTGATGCGGCGGCGATTGGGGCATCGACGGCGGAGAGAGAGGAGGGAAACGGAGGACAGAGAGGAGAGACGACGGAGAGAGAATGAGGGACTGGGGTCGTCGACACGGTATAGTAGTCAACGGACATGTTTTTACATTTTTACTAAATGGCACATGTAGTTTTTAAAGATGCCGTTTGACCCCTCGTATATCTGATTTTTGCAATGCTTCAACTATGTCGTCTACATTTTTGCAATATGAACTATTGGATAAAATAAACAAATGTAACGTGAAAACCTTGGATCTCATACATAAATTAAATGACAATATCTCTTTAATTTGGATATTTTTTATTTAATCCAGCGGCCCGGAGTAGGATCGCCCTAATATTTTTCTAAATCTAAGTTCAATTGAGGTATAATATATTTTGCTGCAACATTCTATAATGAGAGGACAATTGTATGACTAGTAAAACAATCTTGAGTGATATGGTGATACACACACATAGTTGGGTGGATCGACAGGAATAGAGCCTATTCGGTACTATTCTAATAGTTCTGTCCAACACTGCTAACTTGCTTAATGCTCGAGTCAGAGACTTGGTGCTAGCTTGGCTTCATGTTCGGTGTGATATTTGGTGCACTATTTATGCATACGAGTCTATATTTATTTGCAAACGTGTAGTGGCATATTTATCTGGTGCATTATGATTCTTGGGTAATCATATAACTTATTCTCTAAAGTAATTTCATAAGGAATCAAAAATTGATATTAAATACATGGATAAATTACACTTTGCCCCCACGAGGTTTCTGACTACTATAGGATACCCCTTGATGTTTTTGAATTTACACTATCCCCCCTAGAGGTTCTATGTCCATTGTATTTTACCCTCAGGAATTTCGGGGGCAAAGAGAGGCCTAGTTTGGTTATCATATTTACCCATAAATTTCCAAAATACCATTAAACTAGCTCTCTATGTCTTAAAACCTTCTAACAATACACCGAATAAGAAATATACTCACCATGGTTACATTAATACATATAAATGCCTTATTCTTCTCGGTCAACAAAATTCCTAACAAATACCACATTTTTGGTATCTAAGTGTAAAAATTAAGGAATGAGTGGATAGCTAGGATAATTACAATTTTTATTTTATAATTTTTCTAGAAAAAATATTTTATATAATTTTACATATATGAAATAATATATACTTTTAAACAAAAATAGAAAGGTGAGATCTTCATGTTCCGTTATGCCAAAATATTATATTTAAAACTGATGAGAAAAAAACAAGAAAGGGAGGGGAATCTTGTCTTTCCCTGTGACAAACAAACTTTTACTTTGGTTTGGTGGCAAATTATAATTTAAGATACCTAAGGGGGCATTCTGAAATTGTCAGAAAGGCTATAATTTACCCTAAATACATTTAATTAAAATGAGGAGAAGCCCTATATAACTTTTTAGACTTTTAATTTCCCAAAGGGCTTGTTCAGAAGGTCATAAACCATGGTGTACCATTCTTGGCCATTGACAACTTGAGCTCTTGCCACGAAAATAATTGAAAGGGAAATTTTGCATTGTAGACCAAATACATTTAAGATATTTGGAGAGACTAAAATTAGTAAAGTTCAAATCATAAGAAGTAGGGCGCAAAAGCGAATTTTTACGTAAGAGAATTTTGTACTTTTGTTCTATATATATAAGATTTTTTTTTTTTGTCTACAAGGATGGTTGTGCTAAGTCATCTAATCATTCATCGACGAGTAAAGTTCATGTTACTCATCCTCGCTCTTGCTCCGGTTCTCATAAGTTATTGATCTACAAGTGTGACGTTCTTACGTTCTCGTTCTCATACTGCGATATAGTGAGTTAGTGATCGTGTAATTCGCTACTTCATAAATTCTCGAATTACATATATCAAATCTATAAAAAAAAAAAGATTGAAAATTATAAGGGTTGGGTCATCCCTATCCCTCTCCCTCTCAAAACGATAATTCAAGTAATAATGGCGTGTCGATGATTTACATTATTGTCAAATGGCATAATTTACAGAATAGTTTACTGTACCAAAATGTTTTATATTGACAATTAAGAAAGCAAATATGTTTACTAAACTGCAGACAGGGACCATGTTTGTCACGGGACTATCACGTGCTGACATGCCGCGGTGGGTATATACGATTTTGTATCTTTGTTTTAATTTACAATTTTAACACAGCTTGAGACAGTAGACCAAATCTCTGGCCCATGATTTGCTTTAACAAAATTCCTAATCTTTTCTGTCACTTTATCATCCTCATGTATTATATATTAGCATCTTATACCAATCCTAATATTCTACAAGCAAATTATCTTTTGCTTTAACAAAAAACCTTGACAACAACATAAAATTACCTTGTTACATTTTTCGCTTTCAAATTATCCTCATAGAATCACAGAACATTTTACATGCCACTTAATTGTAATTTAATTGCAGCACACTAATCACAATTGAAAGGAGTAAAAATTCGTGTCTACTTGAATTCGGTTCACGAGCGAAAATAAAGCGCTGAGGATGATGGCTTCGGTTGTACCTGTGCACGTACACGAAGGAAGTGTTAGATGGCGATTGGTCAAGAGATGGATTATCTTATCAAAAGATCATTTGATGCTCAAATTGCTCAAAGGTGTGTATAAGTAACTATACCAGTGGAGACACGCTTCGAATGGTGTTTGACTTAAGCTAATTATCGTGCAAAATCTATCGTATGCGATAAATCTCATTCATTTCTCCAAGATATAACGGACGACATAATAATTTATGGTTTGCTCATAATTATCATAAATCCCCACATTATGGGTAATAATGATCGGGTTAACAACCCGTGTAATCAAGCTTCCATTCCCTTGCACTTTTAAATACGGGATATATTTTTGTCAGTGCAGCAGATATCCAAGAGCGTAATTCCATATTTTTCATTCCGGTGTTCTTGTCCACCTGAATCGATCGGATATTTGCCGAAAATATCCACGTCAATAATTCTGTGTGTTAGATTTAGATTGGGCTCAAAGTACGTATGCACACCATAAGGTTTCTTATTTTGCTCTGGTTCAATCAGCTTCACCTACTTGACTCAACAGTTGGAATATGTTTTATTTATTTCCAGAAACATTAATTAAAAACCAAAATAAGTTGAGTTGTTGGTCCTCCAATTTTAATGCGTAGGATGCAATAAAATTACAATGTAATGGTCCCTAATTACTTTCATGCAATAATCTAATTTCAAACACAAAATACGAATTAGTTTTCTTTTACATAGGTCTGTGCGAGTACTTGCATACGCAAGGATAATTCATCTTCTATTATTAATTTATGTCAAGTCTAATAATGGAAAGATGTTATCATCGTGTGAATTAATCGGAGTAATGAGTTAGATGCGACTAAGAGCCTTATGCTCATAGTCAAAAGCCTATGCTAGTCCATAGACTCCTAGTTATTAGTTCTCAAATCACATCATAAGTAAGGAAAAACCCAAGTAAAACTCNNTATATATTGTGCAAGTACGACACACTACTATTAACTTAACTTATATTTTTTGTTATAAAAAGGACAGCAAATAAGACAATGAAATGCCGCAGTAGAAATAAACAAAAGAGCAAGACGAATGTGCAAAGAGAGCGGAAATGAGAGAAAATGAGAAAAAAAAATAGATTCAGCTTGATCCATATTTTTAGTTTTATTTTACATATTATATCATGTTGTAATCCATCTCTTTATATAAATAAAA
>MKEJ01103492.1:4916-15795 GCA_001753735.1 Embelia ribes | reverse complement strand
ATAATAACTAATCAATCAATAATAATTAACAAATGGCTGAATATGCAACAACAATAATATTAAAAAGAGCTAAGGAAAAGAGAGATTTCAAATATTATTTTTATAGTGGTTCGGCCAAAGATTCATTGATCCCCTACATCTACTTCTTAAAGACCCTCTCTTAAAGTTCCATTACTCCTCAATATAACATTTACAATATAGCTTCATGAGTGCTTGATACTTTACTTCTTCTTAGCCTTGAGACACCCCCTTAAGCTCTAAAAATAAAGTATACCCTTATACAAGTTTAAGAATGAAAAATTGAAATTACAACTCTATTCAATCTCAAGTTTGAATGATCACAAAATATTCTAAAATATTTAATAAGAGTAATGCACCAAATTAATTTGAAAGTAGAACTCTCGGAATGCTTTGATTGCTCAATATTTAATCAAATAGTAGAATGAGGATTTTTAAGCTATTCTTGCTTGTAGATGATTAAGGGTAGATGGATCAAGTGTAAAATTCTTCATTTGATCTTCTATTTACAGGCAATGAGGGGTATTTGAATTAATCTAGTTGTTATTAGGCTAGTGGACCAAATTAGCCCTTAATAAATTTGATCGTTGCAGTTAAAATGGGGTTGCAGTGTTGACACCTAATGGTTGACTGTCAATAGTGTCCATTCATCCATTTCGCCATAAGAACTTCACCTATATCGATAGTCTTCTTATTGACTGTCAACAAAAACCTTATGATTGTCGGTAGTTAGTCACCAACTGCTCCATTTTGCATTGCGTTGGTTGATTTCAAGCATAATTATGTGTCGAAGGTGTATGTGACTTGTTTAGGCTTGCAAAATCTTGATTTTAATGCTTATTTCTACCCTTGATAGCTAATCACACTCATTAGAAATACTAGTATGTAATTTTTTATCATTAATTAAATATATTATCTTTTGTTTATTGTATCATCAAAATAATTTCGAAATGATTTCGGTCAACATCTTGATTTTCGTTACTCTTGGGCTATTTATTCTTTTTTTGTGATGAGGTACGGTAGTCCTTGTGTTTATGTTTTGGTCTACATTGATGATATTATTATTACAACATGACATCTGCACTTGCTACTTCTGTGATTTTCATGCTTGGAGTTGATTTCACTGTGACATCTTTGGGGCAACCATCATTATTTTCTTAGGATTGAAGCACATCATACATACGATGGTCCTTTTCTGACACAACAATGCTATATTCATGTCCTTCTACGATAGACTGGAATGCTTCTTTCCAAGCCTCTGAAGACTCCATTGTCGCCTCTTCGAGCTCCTCGATAGCTCCCGATGATCCTTATGAGATGCTACTTGGTATCATATCATTGTTGGTACTCTTAATTATTTGTCTTTTACTCGCCTTGATATCTCTTTTGTGGTTAATCAACTATTAGTTTAAACATCATCCATTGGGCTTACATTAGGTTGTAGCTAAGAGTGTTCTTCAGTATCTCAAGGGAACTATTCATCGCAGTCTATTTCTACAGTATTCCCTGACACAAATGGTAAATGCTTTTTGTGATGCTAATTGGGTTGATAACCTTACCAATCAATGCTCTATAATAGGACATTGTATTTATGTGGGTCATAATCTTATCTCCTGGACCTCGAGCAAGTTGTCCACTATTGCTCACTTTAGTACTGAGGCTAAGTTGTCTTGCTATGGCGGTTGTTACCCCCGAGTTATCATACTATGATGGTTGTTATCTCTGAGTTATCATGAACCTTTATCTATTTCATAATTTGGGTATTCGTCTTCCATTGCTTTGGTTGTATGGTATGATAATATTGGGGCTACTTATTTTATGGCGAATCCTGTGTTCCATGCTCACAGTAAGCATATTGAACTTGACTTTCACTTTGTGTGCAGGAAACTAGCTAGCAAGTCTATTTTGATTCGATTTATTACTTCTCATGAGTAGTTGGCTTATGTGTTGACGAAGCTTTGGAACCTTCTCGTTTTACTCTTTTTGGGGACAAACTCCATGCGTTTGACTTATTGTTCGCTTGAGGGGGCGTGTTACTGATAATAGTTATATGCATGCAAAAGCCAAGGGCCAATAGGTTAATTATATTTGTTATAGAATTTTCTAGAACCTAAGCTTGTACTTGTATATATTAAGGCCTCCTCTCTCCTATGTAATTGTGGTGTGAATAAGAATTTTTGGATCAAGGGGGCTTGCATGGCAGTAGTGTTAGGTAGGTTTTACCCATCGCATTGGGACCATTTATTTTAAAACCAAAGGTCGAGATTAATTAGATACATTTTTTCAAATTTAAATTTTTTGTGAAACTCATATTTAATTTCAGCTGCTAATTCAAAATCAGTGATCCTAATGCGATGGGTGGAGCCTGCCAACACCACTGCCGGACAAGCCCCCTTTTTTCATAATATTATACAACAGCAGGTTGCCGGTAAAATGTTACTAGACCAATTACAATGCCTTAGACGACTATTTTCATAGCTCACCGATAATCCACTCAAATTCTTTTTATTTTTGTGGCAATATTAGCCAAATTAAATGCTAAGAAATAATAGCGTGGCTCAACATTCTAACCCATGAGTCCGTGGGAAGTCATCTCTATACAAGAATTTTTTTTCTTGCAATTTACAAAAATACTATACTTTAGGACCAATTACTATAAATTGAGGACAAATTATTTCAAGTATTTTCAATGTATTTTAAGTAAAAATAATTACAGTAAATCGTTATCAATTTATAGTAAACTTGTCCTCAAAACATAGTAATTTCGTAAAAAAAAAAAAATACTCTTATACATTACAAGAAAAAACATTTCTTGCATTGAGATCAAATCCGAGTCCCTGAGCATGTGATAATCAAAACTTTGGCCACCTGGACAGCAGAAACTATTCGTATTTAAGCCTTAAAATCTAACCAATATAAGTTACAATCTATTATATATGTTTATCTATAAAAGAATAATTTCTAAATTTTCCCCCAACCCGGCTTGGCTATACTTAAGTCCACCCTTGAAGTTCGTAAGGCCTCCGAGGGTAGAATACCAAACAATAACCACAAGAGCATTACTGTGAGATGGGGCACACTTGAGAAAATTGTTACGTACTGAATTAATTGATAACATATAAAAATTGAGGGGTGTTATGTTAATTTAAAGATAAAGTGACATCTTGTAGGACTTGAAACTAAGTATGGCTCCATGTACTTTGCTTTATTAGATGAATGTTCCTTGTCTCAATCTTACGACTAGATTAGTTATGTTTGTTTATGGTTTAGATTTGAACAAGACATGATCAGTTTTCGGAGTAGGGGCCATAGACCATAGACCATAGACCAGTCAGCTATGTAGCAGCTGCAAAGTGGTTCATGGATCGATGGATTAAAAATCAACGGCCAAGATTGAAAGACTTTATATTTAAAATGCCGCCAAATTTTTGAACTTTTAATTTTGGTTATAGAATTTTAGCCCAGCAACTAGCTAGCCACTTCACAATACTTTGTAACTACTACCGAGTGGGCTGCTATGTAACCCCCATTCTGAATAGTTTTGGGTGTATTTGTAGGTGAAACATGTCATGTTTCTTTATGCATTGAACTTTATGATAAGCAAATACATTTTCGAATCTGGTGTCTTTTTTATTCAACCAAAAAAAAAAAAAATTTATAATTTCAATAAGAATAGTACAAGATAAATGCCATATACTTGTAAATCAATAACGCCATGTAGATTGTACATCCAACCAATACAATGACCGATCCAAAAGATTCTAAGCACATAAACGCGACGTAAAAACATTCTTATGCAATTTAACGATCAACATGCTCTGATAATAGAAACACGACAAAATTTAAGAACTACCTTAGAATCATTTTATGGCAAACAAGCTACTAATAAATCAAGTATAAGGCCTGACAAAACAACCTATAGAAAACTCTAAGACTTGATAGAACTCTCCTAAAAGGGATCTAACTCTCACCAAGAGTTAGAAAATTTTAACAAATTTAAAAATAAAGACAATAAGAAAACATCAAAAGAATCCGGACTGGTCATAATAGATCTGAGATGAACGGTAACAATTACAGCTGTGACCTTTAATTGAAACAATCAAACCATTTTTGGGATGAAAACATGAAAGATAGAAAAAGAGAGAAATAACGAGGATGGGGTAGGAAAGAGAAATGAACGTAGCCTCTTCTTCCGTGTGGCCTTTTGTTGGAGGTAGTTAGAGTGGGATTACGTTTTGTTTTTAAATAAAGAGAGAGAGAGGAATGAGGATGTTAATGTTTCACTAAATAACTAAGTGTTAAGTATATATATATATATCCAGCTATATTTACTAAAACTTATTTGATATTTCTTCCGTGTAACTTATTTTATCCTCTACGAAAAACCAAACTTATTATCAAGTATATTAATAAATGAGTATCCATGCAGTAATTGCTATTGATTTTTACATAATTATTTTTTATCAAACATAGAATATGAAGCTTTAAGATTACAAAGCATATTAAACAAGTGTAGTTTAATAAAGTTGTCAAATATAATGGAATCTATTTGTTAAAATGAACAATAATTTTGGACATCCCAAAATAGTAATAGAGACTAAATAAGTTGGATGAAGAAAATATAATTTTAGACAAATACTTTATATATATGTATATATATACCCAGTACAAATCGTAATCAATACAGTTATCATATAACTACGATAATTAGTATTACCCATGCTGATTAGGGCCATTGAATGATCCCTTCAATCAAGCCTCTTTTTCTATGAAACGAGTGTGAACTAAATTATTAGCTAAAATGGAAATGTCGAATGTGATAGATTGACTGGTAGATATACAAAAAATCTAGTGAGTTGGTATGCATTAAATTTGGCCCTCTGTTCCTATCTGTACAACCAATTTACGCAACTCACTCTGATAAAACTGAATAATAGTATGCTTTTCCTAAGTTTCTTATTTTTGTGGTCTTAGGTGGCCTGTCTCATCCATGGCCATGGAAAAAATTATGTTGCTATTTTCATGAATATAGAAATAAAAATGTTGCTATTTACCTTCACTAGCTCCTCCGTAAATCTTTGTTTCTAACTAATATGTGAAGTTCTCCATTCTCAAAATCAGGCCTTTTAGACTTTTACTGTAAACAGAGAAAATATAGACTCATTCAAATTCAGAATCACGAGCACGAAACGAGCACAAACTAAGAAACATCGAAGACCAGACACCAAAAAACCATTTACCCTTCTTACACATTATGCACGCTAAGACAACTAATAATCGTAAAATAGGACTGGTAACATCTTTCACATTTCAATAATTCGAAATGCGAAAAATAAAAATCAGCAGGCAATGGATTTGCTAAGGGATTCAACCGTACATAAAAGGACCCAGTCGACAGAGACCGGGTAACCATATACGTTTGAAAACAAAATTACACTAATTTAGCTTAATAATTTTCAGCGAAAGCAATCATAACAAAAATATAAGCACACATACAAAGTAAAAAAATAAAAACAGAATATCAAATATGCAAAATCGAAAAAAAAAAAACAAAAAAACCATGCCCTTCTAACCAAACATCATTACTCATCATAGCACACTGTCCCAACATTCAATCATAAGGATTTATAACCTTTCATGTATAATGATCACAAGCCTGATCAATGACACACTTTTCCTTATCTTTTACTCAAGAGACTTTTACTCAAAACTATTACTTTTAATGCATATGCTAAGAAATAAATTGGAAAAGAATAGAAAGAAATTACATGAATGATATCAGAAAAATAGCGCCATTACAAACAAGTAACACAATCCCTTGGGAAACCAGTAATTATACAATCCAGAAGATGCTTTTCGATCACAATTATTATTATTATTATTATTCAGAAAATTAAAGCCCGTAGGCGGTGGAAGGAGAATCGAATCCATGATCTCCTAACTATGAGATTGGATTCTGGGCCACTAGGCTAGCTCTATGGGTTGCTGATCAAAGCTGTAATATTCTCCCATCAACGACAACCTCAAGGAAGCTCGGCGCATAAAAAAAACCAACATACATAATACAAGAATTCTGATGCTAAATACCACATGACCCAAATCGGCTCCTTTACAACAGAATTACTTGCTACTTTCTTGGCATCTTTAAATCACTTTTCAAGGACAAATAAACAGACTAGATCAAACGATAGAAACTCAGTTCATTCGTCAGTCGTAGATCATATTATCAACCACCTTGATTACTAACAACTACCATGTTTCTACAGATCAATTGGATACAATAAGCAAGAAAGATAGATTTTTCATATTCTAATTGTAACACTTGCATTAAAATCACAACAGCGACAATAGAAGAGCTGTCAAATAAGGTTTAAATACTTAAAGGAGATGATGGCATTATGCAAGCAAATGATGCTTTGTTACGCCTCACCCAATTTAAAGCAATAGATGTACAACGAAAGAAAAGCATTCTCATAGAGAAAACAAAGAATAAGATTCACGAAGTAAGAAAATTCATTGCTCCAAAACTAAACTTCATACAAAGTTGTTCACATTCCTCTACCAAACTAATGCTTCTATCCACTTAATCAAAAACCGTAACTACCCATCCTATTTGGAGCTGAGATATTTTTGTACCATCAGTCCGCTTTCAAGTAAAAATAAGAACAAAGACGATGACCGTCACTGCTTCAAGCTTTGAATAACCCCCAATAAGACAACTCAAAACTGTCGATTTTGATTCTTAAGTGATATTTTAAGTAGGAAATTAGATTGAGTTCTAGATGGCAATTGCTGTATGTTACCGTAAAAGAAAATTGAAAATTGAAAACATAAGTAATACCCTTGATTATCCTTGCCCAATGACTTCCTCATCATTATCGATTTTATGTTCATAATCTGCCAATGATTCCACGTACTATTGGCAATGAGAGATATTTCCCTTTTTTACCTGTCATAACTTGAAAATTACCATGTCTTAGCTTTCGTTCAGCATTGCACACCGTATACAAGAGAGATTAGCCCCTACTCTTCGAAACAAGAGTTGGCAGTTCATCAGCACTTCCAACAAGTTTCTATTCTTTACCCTCTGCCCCAGACGAAATAAAAATATCATAGAAGTCCATAAAGATGTCAAGTCCAATTGTCATAATGGGGTCAAAAGTCAAAGCCAAGGACCAGTGAATATCCAAGTTGACCCAATAAAGCAGTTAACAATCTGCTTCAAAGACACGCAGTTACTACAGGAAAGGGAAAGAAATGACCTAATTGCAACTTCCAGGGAATGTGCATTCTCTCTTTTTAATGAAGACATTTGGCACCTTGCAAGAGCCTTCAGCAATCTACTAGGCCAGAGTCGGAAACCTTGTAAGAGCTTTCAGCAATCAGCCAAGCCAGAGTCGGAAAACACAAGCAACAGATTTGATTTTATAGTTGATTTTATCTCTTTGTACCCGTTATTGGTCCCTGATCCATTTTAACTCACAGCAGCTTTCAACTAGGCCAGAGTGGAAACTTGTTCCACATTCTTGAATTGGGCTCAAGACAGGCAGCTAAGGGCGTGTTAAGCTATGGTTAATGAGGTCGTATCCTTGATTTGAGACCAGAAACAGTGCCGGAAAAGCAACCGGGTTGGTTTGGAATTAATTTTCCTAGGACATTTACCCGAACAAACCCGATTCTTAGGACAATGGTTGCAGTGTTATCCGTAAATTGCTTTGTTCAAAAACAAAATGACAGGAAAAATCTTGACGTTCTTACAAGTTTTGCTTTGAATCCTGTCAGACTGAAACAAACATGGAATGAGAAAGCAAGAATTCTGGGAGCACAACCAACAACGCCCATATAACTCCACAATCTTTTCTGGGTCAAGGTATCACAATATTTCATTATCTGCGCGCCGATTGGCAAAGAAGCCATTTGTTCAGGGAATCAGAACCTGATGTTAAACAATCTGAATCTCAATGATGCAAGAAGAAATGTTCACATCAAACATTTGCTACACATCTCTCTTCCCTACAACATCTGATGAATTAGCTTCTATTGAATTCCATACTGCCAGGCATCACAGGTTTTATCAACTGTCTGGCCAAAATAATCAAAAGAATTGTCCACTGGTGGCTTTTAGGGTCGATAATTTCCATTTTTGGAAACTGATGATGTGTTTGGCTTTTCATCATCTTCAGATGGTGTCCCGGACCTGGACTCTCTATGCATATCAAATGATCTGTATCTTCCCCCAGATCTTGGCCCTCTGAAGTTAGAGAATCCTTTATAGGGCATATGTGCAAATGCAGGTGCTTTTGACACTAGGAAATCTTTAGGGAGAGAATCCATATCAGCATAGCAGTTCCTTACTTTGGCATCTGCAATCAATGCTGCCCAATCATCAGATTTCACTAAAGAACTGGCATTCCCCATAACCTGTTAAACATCAATTTACCCAATATAAATTTATTGAAAGAATTAAGAATGATAGTTTAATATGTACTACCAGAGAGAATGCAGTTCAGAAGAGAGTACAGGTTCATACCCAAAGAGCTCTTTTTGCTCGTGTGAGAGCAACATTCATTCGCCTGATATCTGCCACAAATCCCACTCCGTGACTGGAAGCTCGGACACAAGACATTATAATAACATCGCGTTCTTGGCCTTGGAAGGCATCCACGGTATTGATATAAATGTCTTTACCTTCAACTGATTTCAAAACATCCTCAAACTCGCGTTGAAGGCATTTAAGTTGTAATTTGTAAGGTGTAATGATGCCTACTGTGACTTTCCCAGCACCCAAAGATTTCAAAGTTTTTTGGAGATGTTCGTACAAACGAAGACAGAACTGTGCCTCATTAATGTTCTGATAAGAGACAGATCCTCCTCGTTGGGACTCCCTACCATGTGAAATGTCATAAAAAACGTAAGGCCGTAGCAAAGGGTCGTTGTAGTAAACCTCATCAGGTGAATTAGCAACACTTTCACTGTCAGTCAAACGCCCCTGGTAAAAGTACCGAGAAGGAAAATCCCTTATCTGGGGATGCATCCTATACTGCACAGATAGCAAAATAGTAGGACACCCAGCCTGTTGGAACCTCTCAAAAAGGCTTCTACTGTATAGTAAGGTACCAGCTGCTTTGCTAATAACAGTAGCAGGGAGTTGTTGAGGATCACCAACAAGGACACAACGAGCTGCACCGAGAGAAAGGGGAGGGAGAATGCCTACTTCGCTGGCCTGCGCCGCCTCGTCGATGACAACCATGTCAAATCCATGGGTGAGACGGGAGAATAACCTGCGTCCACTGCTTGAGACAGTTGTGAACACAATCTCAGCCTCATTGGCAAAACTCGCCTCGAGATCCGCACGAGCCTCTTCCAAATTAAAGTTCCCTCCTGCACGAAACTTCTGCTCTAATATGCAAAGACGGGACATTTCCACCAAAACCTTATCCCTGTTCTCAACAACAGCCGCAAGATTTTGTAGCAAAGTATCACGATTCTGGTCTCGAGCCAAGAGGACATCTGGGTCTACTCCAACCGATCCTTGGGACCGACATGCAGCAGCTGCAACGTTGAGTTCTCTTTGTAGACAAGCTATCTGCTGAGATAAATGAGCTTCATGGCCTCTTAACTGCTGCATCCATCCAAAGACCTCCTCACGACTTTTGCCTAAAAGTTGCTCTGTTCTACGCTCAACGGATACAGCCTGGGCAGCTCGAGTCTGTGTATCAACACCGACTCGTGCAACATCAGGCCGATAACATTTCATCTCGCCATCGATAAACCCACGATCCAAAACACGTGATAGCAGTTCATCGGTGGCAGCATTTGAAGGAGCACATACGAGCATTCGAGGTTTTGGACAAAGCTTAGGTAGAGTACGAAAGAGATTTTGATCCATGCTCTGAAGAACTTCGTCTATGGATCCAGTGGCTACGTTGTCACGGGTGCTCTCACCATTTTGCTTATAGCTATCTGGGGCTAGCTTCTTGAGAAGTGCATTATAGTAGTGTTGATATTGAACAAGGTGGATGACATTTAGCATACCCCAGACAGTGTGGGTCTTGCCTGTCCCTGGAGGGCCTTGCACTAGAGTGAAGGGCCAAGGATCTTGCTTCTTTGTCGTCCCATTACTTGTACCTGCAGCTGTATGCATTGCGGCCCACTGGATTGCTCCTAACTGGGGCCCATTAAAGGACCTGCGCAAATGTTCAGCAAAGTTGGGCGTGAAGCATTCAGGCATAGCAGGAGGCTGCTCTTCATATTTTGGAAAGTGCTCCGGACTAGGCTGAAGAATTGCTGTTTGCATCTAATGTGGGAAAAAAACAAGGGTTAATTCACATTTAGACAAGCCCATGTGAAATTTGTTCCTTTTTGGAGCACATGGACGCGCAGAACCAAAAACAAAGACTATATAAAGAGGAAAATCTCCTGGCCAGCTGGGACAGGCTATCAAGCGTCCAAATTGGCAAAATGAAATGATAAGTAATCACCTTCATAATTGAAAGTTAATGATTAATTCCATCTCTAACCTGCAGATTGAGACGACGAAATGCATGCAGCGCAATATATTCCCTTTGGACAGTTGCAAGGGTACCAAGTGCAGTAAGGAACCATATGCCTCTAGGCTGAAGTTTTCTTAAAATGTGATCATCATCACCCTTGCTGAAATTAAGCCATTTAAAGGATAAAAAAAATAAAAGAAGGCAGATAAAGGAAGAGAAATATTGTGACTACGATGCCAGGATTCGTGCATCCAAACATCAAACACAAAACAAAAAGGTTTTGTTGCAGAGTGAAAAAATCAGAAAAGACCATGAAAATAATAAAAAGAACTGCCAGTCACCTGTTAGAATCATACGACTCTCCAACA
>MKEJ01103477.1:0-11304 GCA_001753735.1 Embelia ribes | reverse complement strand
ATTTGATAATAAAAGAACCAACAAAACCTATGTCTGGGTCGGATCGGTTCCAGATTAATAGCGTGCTAATTCAAGGTTTGGACCATAATTTACGAATCATATTGGTTTGGTATCGGATCAATAACAAGCCAACTAATATAAGTTTTTTTAATCCAATGTATGTGCGGATCTTGATCGATTTTCAGTTTCTCTGTTATTTTATACAACTGAGCGGAGATACTATACAAATTGTGTAGAAGGGAAACACATTTTCAAAAAAAATTGTGTTTTTCAAAAGTGGTATGGTATTCTGAGAATTTTTTGAATGAAACACGTGGAAAATGTATGGAAAATGCCTAGAAAAAACCCGAGAAACATTACATTTACCATTAGGAAGCTCGAAAACTTTTTGGAAACTTAAAGAAAACCTTACAAATACGTCTTCATAGAAGAATTAATATGGAAATCAATACAAATATTGTGATAATTTTAAGAGTTTTCATTGTAAAAAATTAAAAAATATATATTTATATTCTATAAATTTTAAGCTGGCGGCTCATGCAAACTACCAAATTTTTACTATACAATTACAAATATTTTTAACCTTAAAAATCTCAACGTATCTCAACGTTGTTCACACTTTTCATAGTTGTATGTATGTATTGCATGCATACATGAATTCTAACAATATGACAAAGTTCGGGTTTTCCCGGCAGCTTCCCCACTCCGTAATGTTTTATGGCAACTACACTCTGTCCGATTTTTCTAGTTTTATGATATAGAAGTTAAACCCTCCAAAACGCCCGCCTTTTAATGCAACGATGTTTTTCATCATGTTTAGGATGATACTCAAAGAGTATGGTTCAAGTAACCTTTCACTTTTGCTACATGATTTAGGCTCAAATTTGTTTTCTGCCCAACTCTTGAACAAAATGATTATGAACTGGAACTTATAAACTGCAAACAAACTCACACTATATCCGCTTCATTTCCATATGAGAGACCCAAAAGGGGAAAAAATAGAAACACAACAAATAAATGGGAACAAAACAAGTTTTAGGTACGAAAAAGTTTGCTGCAATGAACGAGTTGTTGATATAAACATCAAACCGAGCCTTTATATTGCGAAATTTAAATTAAAAAAATTTAGACTACACGTAAAAGGAAGCGAGGCTAATGTGCTGCAAAGTCCAAATAATCCAACAAAAGCAGAGCACAATAAAAAATACAAGAAAGAAAGGTTCACAAAATGGAAGAAGAGAACACAATAAAAGACCAGGTAATAGATGAAACGGGGATGGATCACTTCCAAAGCTTGCGCAAAGACATATTCTTATCTGTATCTTTCTTCATGACCTTAGCCACGGCCATTTCGAAATCTTCCTGGGTTACGTGGACCCTCCTCTCCCGTAATGCAAACATTCCTGCTTCTGTACAAACAGCCTGCATATAGAGAGTACATATAAGAGCCCGACCCAAATTTTAGTTGACCTAAACATTGCCCAATATGGCAACAAAAGGCGGTCACATGAGCAAAGTTGAGTCTTACATACAATCGAATTAATATTGATTATTTCTTTTCCTACGGTGAAACTAGAGTAAGATGGTGAATTAAGGAAGGTTCAAATAACAGTAGTCCTGATGTGAAACCCCTCCCTGAAAAACCAAACTACAAACACAAGAAAAAGTGAATTGCGAGTAGAGGGTAAAGATAGAGCTCAACAAGTATCGAAGGTAAAGTTTAATGAGAAAGACCACAAGTTTAATTCGTTCGGTTGGATGAAGACATTGGACTAATTACGACAGTATTGTACAACTTATATAACATTTTTAAAATCTTGTAGTGTTACTCCTCTCTCCAAAGTAGTTGCCAAATTGGGAAAGTAACTAGAAATAGAGTTCGAAAAAGGAAATAAGTTCAGGCTACAGAAAAAAGTTAGATCCATCAGAAACAAACCTTCAGCTCTGCACCAGATGCCCCATTCATCTTCTCTGCTATCTTTCTCAAGTCAATCCCACGCATCAAGTTCATTTTTCTTGAGTGAATCTTCAAGATATCAAAACGGGACTGGAAAAAGCAAACACAAAAAGGAATAAGCAATACCATCAAGAAATGAGAATTAGTAAACCCCAAAAAAATGACACCAATCTCGTTCAATAAATTGAAAGAAAATTTACCTCCTCGTTGGGATTTGGAAACTCGATTTTTCTGTCAATCCTTCCGGGCCTAAGAAGGGCTTGATCCAGAATGTCAATGCGATTTGTTGCCATTAAAACCTGTAAAAGCGAGGTTGCATAACAGGATTACACAGAAAAACAAGTTGCTGATCAATCATTGTGCTGCCAACAAGAAAAAACAAACATACCTTGATTTTATTAGATGCCTCAAATCCATCAAGTTGATTCAGAAGCTCAAGCATGGTCCGCTGAACCTCACTATCACCGTTGCCAGATCCAGATTCCATTCGAGCAGATCCAATGCTGTCAATTTCATCCATAAAGATGATTGATGGAGCATGTTCCCTGTAAAACGTGAACAACAAATAAATTATGCACCGAATACTTCTTTTTATTGGTACATTTATGCGTGAATATATGAGAAGAAAACAGTGAAACAACGTAATTTTGGAGCCATGCGATGACGGATGTCAACAAACCTCGCCATAACGAAAAGCTCTCTGACCATTCGCGAGCCCTCGCCAATATACTTCTGAACCAATTCCGAGCCAGAAACCCTGATAAAGGTACAATCAGTATGATGAGCCACAGCTCTTGCCAGCAATGTTTTCCCAGTACCAGGTGGCCCATAGAGCAGAACTCCCTATAACATCAGATAAAATATGCATGTTAATGGAAAATTATAAAACAAACTAGAGTGTTACCGGAAAAAAACCCCCAACGACAAGCCTATAACTTTGAAAAATTATATAAAATATATGAAGAAAAATAACCTTTGGTTGGGCTATGCCAAGACTCTCAAACAATTCCGGATGTTTGATCGGCAACTCAATGACCTGAAAAATAAAGATAATACAAGAATGAATTAGCTCCATTCCCAATCATCCTCCCTTTTATTCAAAAGGCAAAATGGAAATAAAAACAAGCGACAAGATTTTTACCAAGAATCTAATAAAGATTTTCTTTATTGCCATATTCACCAAGAATCTAATAAAGGTTTTCTTAATTACTAAATTCACCAAGAATCTAATAAAGATTTTCTTTATTACCAAATTATCAAGTAACAAGGAGATAATAACTCGTATACATAAAGGAACATAATCATAAGCTATTCAACTGAGTAAAATGAGAAGTAAAATATCACATATACGCACACACGCACACACATACGTAAAATTGAACCCTAAAAATAAGTACCTCTTTTATCTCTTTGATTTGTTGATCAAGACCACCAATCATGTCATATGTAGAATCTGGAACCTTTTCAACTTTCATAAGGTTCACCAAGGGATCTACTTTACTAGGCAATATCAAGTGAAGCACATAACTATCATTGCGAAGAGCAACCCTGGTTGACGGCGTGAGCTTTGTGATATCTATGCTCTTATCAATGTCAACAACATATTTCCCTTCGGGATGAACCTGTAAAGTAACACCAAAGATATTATAAGGTTAATTGGATGGCAGATACAGATTTCAAATATGAAATACATACATGTAAAAAGAGTGATATCTACAATAGGAGTTCACATACATCACAAGTGAAAAAAAAGATGAAACCTCATTGTAGCAACAAACTTTTCACATGATACTGGACCAAGCATAAGCATTGGATTTTCGTACTTCTGATAGTATCAGGAACAGAGCAAATCCAAAAATGACAAGACTGAAAAAGTAGGACAAAGGACATGTAATCCTAAGAATATGGTGCATGTATGCAGATGTAAAACCTAATTCAAACTATCTGCAAATACTCCTTGGCTAAAGTGATGACAAATAAGGAGAAACACGTGTTCGCCCAATTTAAAACTAGTTTACTATGCTTAAATTCCCAAGTAGTGCCAAAACCTTGATTACCAAAAGGAAATAGCCTTAGCCTCTGCACTAATTTTAGACCATGCGTAGGCTAGCCGTCATACATTTTGTTATATAATTGTTTTTGCACCATTGCAGTATCACAACCCTAATCAAATGTGAAACCTTACAATTTTCTCTAGTCCAGCCATGATGTTTCCCATGCAATAGACTTCACTGAACCAACCCAAAAATATCTTTTATCAGCAGTTTTAGACATATACTCTAAGAAGCACGGACACTCCAAAATGGGTGCCGTGTCTGTGTCGAACACGCATTGGACTCACTCTGCGGAAAATACGTGTCCGACTCACCACGCGGTGAGTCCAAAATGTAAAGTAATTATTTAAGTTTTGGGCACGTGATGGACTCATTTTGGATTTACACTGGACACACCCGTATCAATTTGTAATTTTTTTCTACTTTGTGGTCACTACTTTTTTCACTTTTAGTTGCATATTTTGGTGATTTAAACAAATTATAATTCGATAATTGCTTAATCCTTTAGTGCATGATATGTTTTTGAATTTTTTGATAATGGGTACTAATTACTAAAGTGTATTAGATTACGATGTGATGCTATTGCTACTTTGTTAAAACTTAAGAATTAATACTATTGTTCACTTGTGGTATTTATCTCTTACTTGTTTTGTTGATTCCTACTAATATATAACTCAGAAATGACTATAAAAATAAAATAAGTACAGAATCCTTGCTACATCCACATCTAGAAATTTTTGGTAGTTGCCGCATCCGCGTACATATCCATGTCTAAATCCGTATCCGTGTTTGAGTCTGTGCTTCTTAGCATATAATGCATAATGATCAATAAACGCTGATACTTTACATGACAATAGAATGGATTTGATGTTCTGCTACATACACCAGTATCGAGAAGGACAAACAATTGAGTGCTTAAAGTTCCAAAAGACAACTCGTAGGCCGATAATCCCTTGGTTTACCTCCCACAGTTGTCCTTAAAAGCACTTGCAGACCAGCAGATGAAGGAAATTAACGATATTACAGAAGAATCATAAACAGAAAACAAGATCTAAAAAAGTTGTAATATTTCACAGACTAACCTTGACCAAGACTTTAGATTTCCCCATAACTTTAACCACTTCACCAACATATGAGCCAGGTTCTTGAAGCAGTTGCAGTTCTTCTTTCAACATCCTCACTGAGAAAAATAAAACCAGCTCAAGTTACTATAATGCTAATAAGAACCTCAAACAATAAAGCTTCTCCAAACAAAATGTAAGTCGCCAGCATTTTTTGTTACGGTGCACCTTGTGGAACATTGTGCATTCACAAACATTGTAAACACCTATTCTTTTGACTGCTACTACAAATCGAGATTAAACATTCATGATCACGTTTCTAATATCAAACATCACACATATACAGGCCAGGAAATCCAGTTTTCTGCAGCAAGTCACATCAATTGCAATCCAATAAAAAATTCCAAAGGGGGAAAACATTCAACTTTAACAAAGGACGTACTAGCAGTTCTGCTTTCGCATTAAGCTGCTAAAAGGAACAAGAAAGAAAACAAAAGAACCGACAACATAATTTTAGGTTTTGCATCATTACAACCTGATAAAACAAAAATCAAAAAAATAATCAAATTCCATTTGCAGGGATTGAAAAGGTATTAACCTAATCACCAACACAAATTCAAAATTTTAAATACCAGTTCCTGCAATTTCTATTCCCCACATTTGCATCCAAAACCTAGCACAAGAGAGTGCTTTTTGACAGAAAAATTAAAAGGAAAACATCGTACTCTTGATCCTACAAGCTCCAGGACAATAATAAAGTAAAATCAGCATAGTAATTCATAAGCATTCAAAATCCAAATCCAAAATATTTACTAAACAGGATCTTAAGTACCAAAGTCATTTTCCACATCACACATTCTCCTCCCACAAGAAAATTTAGCTTCTCCAAACACCATCACAAAGGAGTGCAACAAACTCGAAAACAAAATTAAAAAAGAATAAAATCTAAATCTAACAAACTTTACGACATCAACCAAGCCAAATCCGACATCGTATAGCCTCAGTATTCCTAATCGAGAAGCGAATGAATTCCATAAAAGCTCCGGATTACTGATATTGGGTTGTGGGTTCTTATATCTTCCTCAGTTTCTCAAAACCACCAAAAAAGAGTGCAGTTTTACTCAGAAATTGAAATGAAAACAATAGAATCTAAACCCAATAAACCCTTGAGACATCATCAATCGAAATAATCAGAATTGAAATGCGTAGTAATCCCCCCAAAGGCTAGAACTGCCTGTACTTATTATTCCCATACTTTTCCAGTCCTCCAAAAAATCTTGATTCTACCCAACCCACCATAAAATACTTCAGTTTTACTCCATAATGAGAACAGGAAAAACAAAAACCAATCCGATTCATACAACCTAGAACCAAAATTAAGAGAATTCAGCCGTAGTAACCACATAATTATATGTAACTGAAAGGCTAAAACAATTTCCAAATGAAAGGAAATTATGTAAATGAAAACAGCAAGAGAACGACTGGATTCAGAATCAAACTCCAATTAATTTCCATATGAGCCTTCAGTATTAATTGCCAAAGGGTGAAATTTATATTCCAAAGTTTCCCTCTTCTACAAGAAATTTCACCTTCATCAGATCCACCAAATAAGACTTCAATTTTACCCTAAAATCAAAACTAGAACAAAAATCCGAATCTCAATAGCAAAACCACAGTATTACTCGCAATTGAAAATGCGAATTATTAATATCCAAACAAGCCCTTAATTTCTAACCAGCTCTCAATTTCTAATAGGAAAAGTGTGTAATTTCTATTCCACACTTTTCCTTGGTCACAAGAAATCTCGGCTTCTCCAAACCCACCATAAAAGAAAACATTTATCCCACAAAACCCATGAATAATTAAGCCAAATCAGCCATAGTAAACCCACACTGTAATTAGCAATCTAGATGTAACTTAATTTCTGAAAGAGTCCTTAAGTTCCAAACCAGTAGTACACCCTTAATTGGCAAAACTTTACCTCCTCCACAATAAACGTCAGCATCTCTGAACCAACCATAAAAGAACGCAAATTTACTTTAATATTCAACAAAAATAACTTTCCCATAAATAAATGGACAAAATTAAGCCAAATTAGCATAGTAAACCCACACTATCATTTCGAATAAAAATGCAAATAACTTCCAAACGAGTCCTTTTTTTTTTTTTTGATAAGTAAATATATTAAAGAAAATAACACCTTAACAGGGCAAACCCTGTACAAGACCCTATTGAGGGGCCGTCCAAATAGTCCACAAAATCCATAAAAGGGCCTACGTACAAAGACGAGCAACTAGTCCATACAAAGAGGGAAGCAAACATCTTCCCTTTCAACATAACTATAGAATTTCATTCCCTCGAAAACTCTCAAATTTCTCCCACGCCAAACGCTCCACATCATGAAGAGAACGGAATAATAGGTCAAACATTATTCAACGAGTGTCTCGGACAAAGTTGCCCACTTACCCCCAACCATACATAAGATCAACAACTGAACCCGGAATAGCCTAATGCACTCCAATAACAAGCTATACCAAATATCACCGGGCAATGCAAAGGAAGATGGTGTACCAATAAACCCCTCAACTATTAATTGGAAAAGTCTGTAATTTCTATTCCGCACTTTTCCCCACCCACAAGAAATCTCAGCTTCTTGATTGCAAAACAAAGCAAAACCCCATCATTATTCGTAATTTAAAGTTGGAAATAGTCCTAAATTTCTGAAAGAAACCTTAATAATTAATTGGTAAAGTCTGCTATTTCTACTCCACATTTTCCCCCTCCCTCAATAAACCTCAGCTTCCTGAAACCCACCATTCAAAATTGCAAATTTACTGTAATACAACAAAATTAAGTCACAACGGGATCATTCGCAATAAACTGAATTCATCCCCAATAACTACAAATCATGTATATATATACTACATTGGTAATAATATCTATTCCACGCTTTTCCTCCCCCACAAGAAATCTCAGCTTCCTCAAACCCACCATAAATTAATGCAAATTTACTCTAAATTAAACAAAAAAGATGGCTACCCCATAAATCCCAGTACAAAATTAAGCCGAATCAGCGATAGTAACCCTTCCCCGAGAACAACGAATTACGTATGAATATATACGTATATATGCATGTATATACCTTTGGAGTTGAGATCGTTGCGCTGGGCTTCGAGGCGATTGAGGTTATGAGACCTCTGTCGGACCTGTAGCTGGAGATCATGAATGTGCTGGAGATAGTACTGCCTCAGTCCCTCTCCTTGCTTAGACGCCGCCGTTTTGGACGAGCAGGCGTCCGCCGGAGATGGCGATTGTGGGTGATCGATCGCTGCTGTCGCCATTGGAGAGAGAGAGAGAGAGAGAGAGAGATGTGGTCGAAGTATGGAGCCCTAGAAATTGTAATTTGAGAATTGGGGGAAAATAGTCGGTGGCTTTGCCATTGTTTACTAGGGTTGATAGATAGATATATGTTTTTATTTTTTATCTTATATTTATGTGGGTAATAATTTTTTTCCATCTAATAAAAATACTATGAATTAAAATAAGAGTACAAATTAACAAATTATTTTAGATATTTTTAATTAAAAATAAAAAAATATATAATTATCATTGAATTAAATAGAAGACCAACGTAAATAGTTGACTGTAAAGTAAATCATCATATACATTTTTACTATCATATTTTACTTTTCTAAGATTATGCAAAAAATAAAATAAAATGTATCAATCCGCTCTCAACCCCAAAAAAATTAAGCAACTTTACATTTCCACTCTCAATTCAGAGCAAATTTGTCAGAAGAATATAAATATTGGCTAAGTAGTCAAAAACTGACTGAATAGACGGCCAAAGCTATAACCTTTAAGACTCAACAGATATCAAACCCAAACTTATTCAGTAATAAGTTTTAAGTCTCAAACACCCTAAATCCAAGATATTTTACCTTTCCCCTCTTAAAATTCAAACAATTTTACCTTGAGTAACTCAAATTCTACAATCCGAAGCAAATTTATTTCAGTGATATAAGATCTTAGCTAAATAGCCAAAAATTGACAGGATAGACAACCAAAGACAGTCTTTCAGCACCCACTAGAGATCAAACAAAAACCAATTCAGTATTTTAAAGATTTTAGTCCCCACCAAACAAATAGCCGAGAATTGACAGGATAAATCACCAAAGCCTAAGAAGCATGAACTCAAACAAAGACACAAATACAAAGACGGACACGGACACAAATGCGGTAACTTTTGAAAAGTACCAGATGTGGATGTGGCAAGGATTCACCAATATAGTTTGTTATAATATTTTTCACAATTACTAATATAAGATAACTTTGAAAAAGAATTAGTATAAGCAAAGTTAAAGATATTTGATGTGATAAATAAATATGACATTGGTCGATAGCAAAGACATGGTATATGCATATATAACAAAACAAATATAAGAAAAAATATGAAAACTTTACGTAATATTTTGTGTGTTAATGAGTTTTTTGCCTAGAGTTTCATATTATAGGTGGTGTTTTTCATGTCTACCCAAATCAATCAAAAGATAGCAAAAAGATAGAAATACGGAAGTATTTGATTTATTTACATGCATATATACACGAGCTACACAACAATCATATCATAAGATCAAAAAGGAAAAACAAAATCATATAGGGAAGTATTTGATATAAATCTATTCTATCAGTCTTTAGATCAAAGGGGAAGATGAGAGGGGTTGATGGCGATCGTGGGGAGTTGCATATCACAGGGAGTATCGACAAAGAGGGTTAGGATTCTTTTTAAGTTCTTTTGCGTTTTAGCATTTACCATATAAGTACATGACCTTAAGTTAGCTAAATTGCCCCGAAAGTTAAAACAAAAATGGCAACTTGACATAGTTGTGCTCTTGGCATGTCCCCGGTGAATCTTCGGTGTGTTCCCGATGAGTCCAAAATTAAAATGATTTATTGGCATTTCGAACATGCCACATAGCCAAACGAAATTTAATCTCAGGTTATTAGCTGAGAATTGACAGGATAAACCACAAAAGAGATGAACTTCAAATATGAGACAGATATCACTCTACTGGGGCCTCTATGCTAAATTCTCAGGGCTAAATTTTAAGGGATGGTCACACCAGTATCTATTACTATATAATCCTCTATAAAATAGGGGGTTGCTACATGATCCCTTTAACTATGGGACTGCAGCTTATCCTCAACACTTTTTTTTAAGTACAGGGAAACTGGTATGGACATTCCCTTTCAGTCTCTATTTCAGAGTTTGAGTTGTAGATTCTATTTGGTGCAAGGATTTCTCGTGGGAAAATATACCGGAAAGTAAAATCCCTTTATTCCGTCATATTTTCCTTCACGAAATCCTTGCACCAAATGCACCATTTGTAACGAACTGGTAGGAAATACCCTAAGAGCATTCACACGAAAAGCAGAACAAATTCCTCGGGATAAAATAAAATCTCAGGTAAGAAGCAGAGAATTGATAATTATCAAACCCTAAATCCAAGGAAAAACTGCCAAAGCAATAAAATTTTTGATGTCTTAAGTCATCATCAAACGCTAAATCCAAATTCACGAAACAATCTAATGCCCACGTAAACCCTGGAAGAGAGAGAGAGAGAGAGAGAGAGAGAGACCTGATTCTTGAAGATAACGAAAGACGAGGAGATTCAATTCGACGGAGCTGATAGAAGCCATTGTCGCTGGCTTAGTCGAGAGAGAAGCTTTAATGGAACATGCGGCCGGCCTCTGCCGAGGGGGAGACAGAGAGAGGAACTGCCGAATGGTGATTGAAACAAAGTTGAGAGAACAAACACCCTGCGCTTCACTTTTTGAAATATTGCAACTAGGGCCCTCGGAACATTCCCATCTGTCCTAAAACAATTTCTCTTCATTCTGTGCCAGTAGTTTATTCGTACCATATATTTGGATTATTTTATTTATAATTAGTCGAAATATGTTATTAGGAAAGAAATGATACGAAAATATAACTAATTATAAATTATATAATTTAAATTGATATAAATAGTTAATATGAATATTTTTTTTTTTGACAAATCAAATACAATAAATGTTTTATTTTTCCAAGTTTCTAAAAAAATTAAGGTTGAAACGATGTAGAAGATTTCTCAATAAAAAAGTTTATTATTCAAATTTTTTTTATTAAAAGATGACTTTTTAGTAAATTTTTAAAACAATGGTTAAGAATAAAAAAAATATTTTTTATGTT
>MKEJ01103457.1:0-19498 GCA_001753735.1 Embelia ribes | reverse complement strand
TTCTCCGATATGTTGGGTTGAGGTTGGTTACGGTGCATTATTGGGGCAAAATTGGTACAAGAGACGACACAAAATATGCAATTGATTAGACAGCGGTTGGAAATGGAGCAAAGTCGTTTCAAGAATTATGCGGACTTGCAACGACGTCCTTTTTCGTTTGATGTGGGCAAACATGTATTTCTAAAAGTACCTCTAAAGAAGGGAATTATGAGGTTTGGAAAGAAAGGAAAATTATCCCTGAGATATATTGGTCCTTTCATGATTTTGGAAGCGGTTGGGAAAGTGGCTTATAAGCTTGCGTTGCCACTATAATTGTCAAGTGTTCATCCTGTCTTCTATGTGTCGATATTGCGGAAGTATATTAGGGATCCTTCGCATGTTATTAACTTTAGTGATTTATATGTTAAGGAAGGTGTGTCATATGAAGGGAAACTAATTCAAATTCTCAATGTGAAAGATCAAGTATTAAGGCGGAAGACGATTAGCCTAGTAAAGGTATTGTAGAAGAGTGGCTCAAGTGAGGAGATGACATGGGAGCGTGAAAAGGCGATGCATGAGAAGTTTATGGAGCTTTTTGTTAATTTTGTTATGTTTTATGCTTTATATAGTACATGCAAATTTTAGGGATGAAATGTTCTAACGTGTGGAGGATGTAACGCCCCAAAAAGTTCCGAATAATTTTTTTATTTTTAATAAATAATTTTATTATTTATTTAGTGTTGATATGTCACATTAGAATAAAATATATCATAAGTGTTGTTTCGTTGTTGCGTTGAGTTGTGTTATTTTGTGGAGGTGTTGATTTGTTGTGTTAATATATTAGTTGCGTGGGAAGTTGGCTTTGAGAGTAGTTTTGGTGGTTACAAGTTTGTTTTATGATTGTTGTGGTGAAGTTGAAGTTGCAGGAGGGGTGTCGGCACATCCATTTAGGGTGCCAGTACACCCTAGCCTCAAAATTGAGCAATATTTTTGCTGTTAGCACTAGAGTGGGCTTCTGGCACACCCAGGGGTGCCGAGTGGGGTGCTGACACACCACACAAAAATATATGTTGGTCCAGACTACTTTATGGCAAATCCAGCTCTTATACATTACTTTTTCCTACTTTTTCTCTTCATTTTCTTCATCAGGTTGTAGAAGTGTAAGAGAGTGTGAGAGTGGTGAAAGTGGATTTTAATTCTCAAGTCTTGATTTCATCTAACTTTCGAACTTGTACGTAAAATATTTTTGCGTATTTGATATCCTTATTGCATTAACTACGTGTGGACGTAAGTTTTCTTTCTCTTCTCATTCATTTATCATTTCTCAATTCCAAGCCTCGATTGCTAGTCAAAATAAATTTGATATTCTTCTTCCTCGTGCTGAGTAGGTATTTCTTTATCTATAGGTTCGTGTTAATTCAAGTACATTCGTTAGATCATTTCGTGGGGAAAAGAAGAGGCAATTTTAGGGGTTTTATTTGTGAGGCTTGAGACGTGATTCACTGGCATTGGAGATACAAGTAATCTATAGAATAGCAATGTAATTGTGAGTTTATGCGTGCATCTTAAATTGTAATTTTGGTTGACTTATTGATTTGAATTAGCGTTGCTTATATTGCTTTATTCAACTTATTATTGTTAGTTAGGTTGTATAAAGCACTTGTTGGCATAGAAATCATATTTGCATTCATAATTATACATATTGATTAAAATATTTTGTGTTGAGATAATAAAGGCGAAGTTTGAAAATGTTTTGGCGTTGGCTTTTGATAATGAAATTTTCTGAAGGAAATTCAAAAATGATGTTTTGATGGAAAGTAAAGGAGATCCCTTTTATTTTCCAAGTTTGTAAAATTTGCGAGTTTGTGAGAAAAGTGATGATCCTTATTTGCAAGTCAATTAAAAATGTGATAGTTTAAAATGATGTTTTCAAGATTAATGCATAAGTTTCATTCATTGGGCTGAGTCATTTTATATTCTTCTTTAAGACAAATGCCAACTTTTATTTGTAAGTAAAGATATTTAAACTAAAAAGAAGGCTCGGTGCCTTACCATGAAAGTTGATAAACTTGCACAAGGATTTATCATTGATTGGAGTTACTGAGAGAGAGATGGATCAATGAGGGCTTTGATTGGTATTACTCAGAGAGAGACAGATCAAAGTCTAAAAAACTTGTTTAGATACTAGTCCTATTTATTTTATTATTTGCGTTGTGGTGGGTGAGTTGGCGAGTTTTGTTAGGGATGGCAATAGGGCGAGTTTTCATGGCTACCCGATCCGTCCATAATGATTATAATCCGTTTAAAGTACCCTATTGATTTTTAGATGGGTATGGTATAAAATTTAGATATCCATTAGGGTTTGGTAAGATTTTGGTATTGACTCCTTAGGTGCCCGGTACTCGCTTATTTTTAATAGGGTACCCGATACCCATTATCATATGGGTACCCATTAAATCCGAATAATTAATAAGTTTATGTATATTATAGCTGATTCCATTCTATACATTATTTGATATGTAGTGAAGCTTATAATTTTCTTTTTAATGCAATGCTTTTTTTACTAAATTTATTTTTAAGACATTGATTCGAAGTTGCACTTTTAAAGACAATGATACTACTTGATGCCGAGTCTTTGAATATTTTTTATGTGATTTGTTTTAATGGAACTTTTTTGATATGATTTATTATTATTGTTGTTGTGAAACTAATTTGGTTTAAATAAATTTTCATTTACTAATATACTTTTTTTGTGATTAGATTATATGATTTAGTATTAAGTTGTTCATAATGTACACGCACTAGTCAAATTTTGTAAACGATAGTAGAAACATTTTAATGGAAAATAGCTTGGAAACAGGTATTACAAAACCATAATCAAATTCACTTAAAAATAAGTGGTAAATGATTTGTAAACGAGTACCCGGTTAATAAATGGTAAGGTTTTAGTATTTGATCGGAAAATTTAAACGGATTTGGTTTATGGTTTTACTAAATGATAATGGTTATGATATGACAAAATTTTGAGGGTACCCTACCCATTGCCACTCTTAAGTTTTGTCACATTGGTGTGTGTATGTGTTGGGTTTTGGGGGGAGGAGGGGATGTACATTCATAATTACATCTTGAGGCACCGCATAGTATCACATTTATCGTATTATTGCGTAGGCTAATTCGTGCATTTTCTTTTGTATGTTCTTGGATCATATTTGTGATGTAGGTGCGGAGACGCTAAATAGCCATCCTTCAGGTGCTCAGATGGCCTTATGTTCATATTTTGATGCTAGAGATTATAGCTTTATTTTTGCATTTACCCTCTTATTTCTTGATGTATGATTCGAGGAACTTTCATATATGAATTGTATTTATTTTTGGGCCCAGTGTTGTAACATGATGTATTACCTTCTATTGTAGCCTAATGATGTATTTTGATATTCGGACTAGAATAAAAGTGTAATACTTATTATTCTTAGGAATTTAG
Organism: Embelia ribes; assembly: GCA_001753735.1. Lineage (NCBI taxonomy): Eukaryota > Viridiplantae > Streptophyta > Magnoliopsida > Ericales > Primulaceae > Embelia > Embelia ribes. The sequence continues at coordinate 16,038 of MKEJ01103457.1, read as the reverse complement.
ATATGTTGTAATTAATTTGTTATTCAAGCATGTAGCTTGTATGTTGTAGTAAACATGGTATTTACATTTGTTATTAGTGTTGACATTATTATTATTTGTAAGCAGGCTATAAGGAGCATATTTCTTTTTGGCACACTCTGATATTGTTATGTTGTAGTTGAAATGTGATAGGTGTATTAGCAATGTTTTCCTTTCCTTTTCTTTCTTTTAAAAATTATATTTTTATTTTCCTTTTTTTAAAAAAGGGAAAATAGTTTACGTCCCCCGAGTCTTCGGAATTCGGGGCCTGATAGGGACATACGCAGTCCACGTGTCTGATAGTGGTATATAGGAGGTGTTGTGATAAGTGGAACATGCAGATGTAGAGCCCTTAAAGTTTCGTAGTCTGAGTAGTTCTCGTGGACCTGCTCCTTCTTCTAGTTTGAGGATGTTGTATGTTCATCCACCCTCTTTTTCTTCTATTTAAGGTACAAGATCGTCTTGTGGTGGTGATGGTGGTGGTGGTTTTTCTTGTGGTAGATTCCAGTAGGGCCAAACTTCTCAGGCTCGTGCTTATGCTATGTCACAGGCACCAGATGTTAAGAGCCTTTGGTAATATAAGGTATACTTTCTTTTCTACTTGGGCACATATATTGTTTGACATTAGTGCATCTTACTCTTTCATTTCTGTACCTTTTGCATATATGTTAGAGTTACTTTTTGAGGAGTTGAGTACTCATATTTATATTGATACTATGAAGAGAATATGTTTCGTAACTATAGTGTGTGTCAGGGGTGTGAGCTTGTGATAGTTGATCATATCTTTGTAGATGATTTTATTGTGTTTGGAATGCTAGAGTTTGATATCTTTATCGGCATTGATTTGTTGTCGCACTTTCATGTCGTTTATTGATTGTGAGTGGAGGCGGGTTTCGATGAAAACTACTTTGACCGCTTTGGCACATAACGAGAGAGCAAGTGAATAACCATTGATATTGAGTTACAGTTGAACCCTTATGGACCAAGTTTGCAAACTCCATCCTCTTTCTCTCCCGATTAGTGCTAGGAAAGAACTCTTTTAAGAACGATCTCCAAAAAACCTCTCAAGTCATACCAACTCGACCATGCACCTTAATGTGACCCTTCCACCACTTGGCGCCTCACTTGGCAAATAGAATGGCGCCGTAGCCATTTGCAAATTCTCATCAACCATGTGAAGCACATTGAATATCCCCTCAACCCCCATCAACCAATGCTCCGCAGCTATCGCTTCCTCATCACCCTTAAAGATGGGAGGATCTATTCATCTGAAATGCAATTGAGCCACCGAGGCTTTTGCCTCCCAGCTAGGTCTATCTTCCACTCTCATACTTTGCGCCAAATTACGCATCACTTATTCCATGGCTTTCAAAAAATTAGAAGGGTCGGTTTGAGCTCCTCCAGCATCATCAACTCTTGTTTGAGTACATGGCAGACACGGGGTCGAGTATCTGAAATCTCTTCCTTATATTCCTCCATACTCGCTTCACTACTTTCTTCCAAGTCAGAAATGCCCTTGGCTTCTCTAATCTCTGCTTCTCGATTCCTAGTACGTCTAGCTTCCACTTCTTTAATTCCATGTCCCCCAATACGACCACTTCGAGTATTGACCCTACGGCCTCTACTGCCACAACGTCTACCACTTCTACCTTGTCACGTTCCCATTCTATCATTCACTTTAAGACACCAACATCAACATAAGAAGACATAAGATTTTCTAACAAATGTCTTTTACGGCACAACACCTTTGCAGCTGGACACAATGCCAACACAAATGTAACATAATGTCAATACTATGAAAAATTTTCAAAATAACTACCAATCATTACCCATGTAATATTGCTACACACACAACTATCCAACAAACAAGCACTTCAAGCTTACTATTGTGAACCCCATACAAACTACCCAAGAGCCATCGAAATTTACATAACTTAATTAAGCTCTAATACCCACCTGTCACGTCCCGAATCCCTAAGACCCATATGGGTGATTGTTTTCCCTTTTTAAAGAAAAGGAAAAAAAATATAGGTTTTTGAAAATAATTATAAACGGGAAAGCCATAGTAAACTGCTTCTTTCATAGTGTTCAACTATAACAATTTAATATCAGAGTGCGCCCAACAATTACTTACTATAATCTGCTTACAATAAGTATATCAATACTGAATAACAAAAGTAAACTTCGTGTTTTCATTACATATAAGAGCAAACTACTCGATACAATAAGATGCATATTACTCATTTGTTCATACCCAATACATAACTCAACGTAAGGTAACAACAGCTGGTAATACGCAAAATAATACATCATCATCATCATCGTCAAATACACCAACTACCATAACTAATCTATACCTCGAAATAGGTACAACAATATATATAAGGCAACAAAATATAATACCAAAATTAAGCTTCACAACTATCTACAAAGAGTTTGTCCGAACACCTCAATGGCGACCATCAATCGCATCAACGCCTATTACATAATTTATATGACAAATATGCAAAAAAGAGATATACAAGTTAGATTACTAATAACACAATAAACAAGATGTTATGCAATACACAGAATGTGTTGTGTAATCCAACAATGACAAGGTGCAATGCTACCCACACACCTAAACCTAACAACCCAACAATCCTCAATAACTCAATGCAATGCAATGCAATATAGGACGTGTGTCTAATCTACTTTGATCCGCCTCTTTCTTAGTGACGCTAATCAAAATCTTCATTGATCCACCTATCTCTTAGTGATGCCAATCATTGGAATAAGGCGTTGAACCTTCCCAATAATACACACACAAATCAACACAGTCCGAATAACAACATCAAAGACTCAACCCCAATGTATGCGACGCAAGCAATAAGTCATTTTAAAATAGCGTTCAAAACTTTTCAGAATTCGTATCCATATCAGTTGCTCATTATCGAGCCTTCTCAAAATATGTCACATTTCCATCCGCAAAGCATTTAGTACAACTTCTTAATAAAATCATTTCAATATCAATTTCATTTTGAAAACAATACTTTTTTCAATAGCAAATGAAAAATATTTCCCAATGTCCACTTGTTTACGAATGCGATACATAATGTATATGTATGAATATCAGTGTTATAATACTCATATACTTTTCATTAAAACTAGCTACTATAATGTAGTGAAAATAAGTATATAAGAATAGCATGAACCAAACATAAAACCAGCTCAAATTAACACTTATCAAACATTTACATAGACTCAAGTTTATGTTGCCATTTTATAGTCGGCTCATACCCAGATTCACGCTAGAAGTCACCCAGAAACCTCTTATCAAAAAGCCCCAATTTCTCATCTATTCGCCTCCCGATTGATCTATCACCCGGACTCAAAACAATTCAAACCTAGAGAAGAAAATACTCTACTCATCAAGAGGAAAAAGAATATCAAATTTAATTTCATGTACAAATAATACATGAAAATCAATGAATAGTAAACGAACGAGACAAAGGACAAGACTTACCTCAAAATTTTCCTCACGCTTCAAGGATCGAGAATCTACAATTATTTTTCAAGTACAACCTCAGCTACTAGATGAACCCCCCACAACAAGATTGAACTCTTTGAAATCCCCCACAACCTCTCTCTTTCTAACCCTTTTTCCCGAAATTGGGAAAATAAAGGACAAAAAGTACTTTAAAAGTAAAAAAGAAATGGGGTCTACGCTATCTGTGGCGTCCATCGACCCTAAGTTGGCCGTCCGCCGACATCTAATGCTGGACACCCCATCGAGCACTCTTTGGACACAGGGGAAAACATTTAGAAACAATTTCGAGTTTGGACCAAACATACATTCCTTGGAAACATTTGTCTGTCGTCTTGTCCGGTAGCTCAACCCGTCCGACAGATTATCGGATGTTCTATTTTCAACAACTCCAAGATTGGCCCACAACCTTTTCTTTCTATTAAACAAATATCTTCTTAATACATTATTGCATACCATAGTTATACATACGATTATCCATAATATACAATATTGCCACAGACAAAATGCAACACATCGTATATATATGTATTAAAAGGAAAAATTAACTCTGAATTTCCAGGACATTATAAAAATAAAAATAGCATGCATATTGTACGGGTTACAAATTATTATGCTATTTTCTATATTATTGATACATGTCTGATTAATTTCATGATACATATCTCACTAATTAAGAATTTTTACAAATAAATATATTAAAAAATATTGTAGAATTATTTCTAGCAATCCATGATTCTTCATCAATATACAAAATATTATCCTAATAAAATTAAATTTTTAGAAATATTATCATATTAGTACTTCCAACAAATTTAAATCTAACCTAATATATATTATTTTGAAAAACTAATATTGCAGTAGAATTCTATCAAACCTAAATTTATTGAAAAAAATATAAGGCAACTTGGATTAAAAAAGAAAGATATCATATCAAATTAAGATGAAAATTTATCTATATAAATATTATAAAAAACTAAAACTAACAATAAAAAAAAATATTATACATGCAACTTGTGTATCACGTGAGCTACACTCTAGTTAATTTTATTAACACCGAATTAAAATAAACCACTAAGTAGTTATTGGATTTGTTTCTATTTTCATCCAAAATCATATAAACAAATTTAGAACAATCTTGCCAAGAGAGAAGTATAAAGAGGACTCGAGATTTTTATTTCAAATGAGAAGAGGAGAGGGGAGGGTTTGTTTGGAGAGAAAATGGTTTAACAAATAAGCCTATGACAAAAATGAGATCATGCAGATCCGACCGAATGGTTAACATACTAAGTAACTGTGATTTTCATTTAATTGGAACCACTTCATCGTTTGATTGATTTTAAATTGGACCATTGATTCAAATTTTAAATATTACTTTATATTGCAAATGGTAAAATCTAATTTTAATACATATCAAATGTGAATAGAAAAAATGGACATACGTTCATCGAACATTCACACCAGCCATTGTCATTTAATTTTTAAATATGAGTTTCTGAAAAATCATTTCTCTTACATAATAGAGATTCACACGATCCTTTTTTATTTAATTTCTAAATATAATTTTTTAATAAAACTATTTCTCTTGCATAATAGAGATGGGTCATTTTTATATTTTCTAAACAAACTGTATATACGATTATGTAATCTATATATAAATATAAATTAAATTAAAAAAAAATTATTTCTCCAATAACTTGATGTGTCTTTTTCTTTTAACAGAATTTAGTAAAAAAGTGTGAATTTCGTTTTCAAGTCGAGAAAGTCAATGAGTAATTCTAAAAAATAAAATAAAAAATAAAAAGAGTGGATTGACATTATATTATATTATATAATATTTTTGATAGGCTGCTTGAAAAGACAGGGGGTGATTATTCTAATAATATTTTCACCAATCAATCTTAAGAGCATTTTCAATCACAATCAATAAAATAATTACTCAAAATATATTTAAATATTTAATTTACTATTTTAGTTAGCAACTTTTTAAAATTTACTCCAACTACATTATCTATTTTAACTAATTACTCAAACAAAAATAGGCGGTGATATGAGACAAAGAGGGAGAAATAAAAAAAGAAAGTGGAAACAGCAAGATGGAGTAATTGATGCGAGAGAATATGAGTAAGAATTGTGACAAGTAAAATAGAGAACCAATTATTGAACAGTCAGACCCAATATTTTTGTATTGACTCAACCAAACAGCCGCAAAAATTTATTTGTTAAGTGGTTTGGGGGATGTTCTAACCTACTGATAGATACAGGGAAAACCAGGCTACAACTGGGTAGATGCAATGGGCATTTGCTCTGTCTTGGCTGTTCTCAAGTTGACTTCGACTGCCCCAACTTTTTCACCGACTCTCTTATTCGGACCTCCTCAACCGATAAACCGTAGCCCCACGATCACTCACCAAAAAGGTCCCCTCTTCCTCAGCCGTCCGATTACTACAATTCGCAGGAGTCTAACGCCAACAGCGACCATGCTGGCGGAGAACCCCCTGGTGAGTGATGTCATGGCCGCCGCATTGAGCGGAGGAGTGGCTCTGTCTCTGCTTCGATTGTGGGAAGAGACCGCCAAACGACAAATATTTGACCAGGTTAGAATTATCCTTTTTCTTTTCTCTTTGCCTTTTTCCCTTTTGTCTAGTTTTGTGCATTTTCTTTGTTACTCTCTCCGTTTTTTATTAACTGACTCCATGTAGATTTTGTTTGGTTTAATACTATTAAGTTTTGCTTTAGAAAACTCATGTTGTATTTGTTAGTTTTTGTTGTTTTAATCCTATTAATTACTCAATATATTAATTAAATTTAAGAATTTAATAATAAGTAATATGGTAAAATAATACTGTTTTGTGACATTCACGAGACTATTTAATAGCCTTCTCAGTATGAAACAGATGGAGTATTTGATGGGAAAATGATTGGTGTCAAAAGCTGCATACAACTGGCTCAAAGCTTTTAGCATTTTCAGGGCAAAATAGTGAACAAGCTAAGTTTAGAAGGAAATTGCAACCACATTATAGCTTCTAAGTAAATAAACTAGCTTTATTTTGTCTATGGTTAGCTTAAAATTTGTAGTTTATTTAGGCCAAAATAAAAAAAAAATGCCGAGATTAAAAGTTGATTAGTCAAATGTAGTCTAACTATTAAACAAAAAAGAAAAGTTTGAGCTTAAAATCTACAACTAAACTAACCCTTAGTTGATCTTCAGGTATTCCACGAGTCACACTATGAACATCCATACTGAACTTTAGGGGCTTAGGGATGAGCACACCAGTGCATCAGATGCTATTTAAGTAATATTCTGAAAGATAGTGAATTTGCTATAGTGATCCTTTCTGAACTACAGAACCACTGTTAACACCAGTAGTACTTTTAATTTAGGAAATATTCAGTGAGAATCCACTAAACTCCATCTCGGTTTTAGAGTTTGAGGTACAATGACCAACTTTAGGATTAAGAATGGGTAAACTGGTGAGAATACCTTTAATATATATATATAAACTATTAACCTCTCCAGCATCACCACGTCGAGCTCAATTAAAGGTATTCTATATATGGACAACCAGTGTACGAAGTTCTTGCATTGCGGTGTTTGGAATGGTGAATAGTCTAAAATTCAAAAATCTGGAACTTCAGACTCTGAGGAGAGAAAGTGTAAGGTTTTCTTGTCTTTTGGCTTCAGGAAAGCGTGGAAATTTCTTTTTTCTTCTTGTGTTTTTTTTTTTCAACGCAATCAAAGTGGAATTGCGCCATACAGGGTGGAAAGGTAAATTTTGATTTAGAAGTATTTGCTGATGTAAGTTATCAGAAGGCGCTTCAGTTTAAGAAACTAGCCTAGGGTTCAATGACCTTGTCCCACTACAAGGCTAAATTTCCGTAGGCAGACTTTCAACACACATGGTTATGGATGAAATAAATACTGCAAGGAGTTACGACTTTGAGGTAAAGTCAAAAGTTTGCAACTGTGTATTGGCCTTAGAACTGAAAATACTTTTGGTTAAGTCATAAAAATAAAAAGTTTGCATAGTAGAAAGAGGTGAATATGAACAAAACAAAAGGCCGGCTCAAGGGAATCAATTTACAGATAAACAAGTTAGTGATCCAAAGTAAAGTAAGCAAGGCACTGCTAAACCTCATTGCAAAAACAAAGCGATGAACTCTCTTGAGATCAACCTTGTCATCTTGATCTACTACCTTTCCTGCCCTGGACTTCCTCAGCAAATAAACCATAGGCCCATGATTGATTACTCATCAAAAAATTCCCCGCGTTCTTAGCCATCCGATTACTACACCTGCTGTTGATTCCCGTATCTGATGCCAGCAGCGATCATGCTGGTGGATTAACCCCTAGTGAGTGACACCAGCTACCGCATATAGCGGAGGACTAGTTTTGTCTTTACTTCATTTGTGGGAGGAGACCATCAATCGACAGCTATTTGACCAAGTTAGTTGTTGGATGCCCTTTTCTTTTCTTTTTACTTCTTTCTTTTTCTTTACTCCTTTTGTCCTTTGGTTTTGTGCATTATCTTTATTATTTAATGGGAAAAGATTGATGAATATTGATTTATTAGTTATGCTAACTGAGGTTGATTTTCAGATTTTGGAAAGGTTAGGGCACTTTCACTGGAGTACATACTTTCAATGCCTAATTTTAGTCCCTGTGATTCAAACTTTAAATGAGACTGGAATTTAGAGAATTGCTACTTACTACCACTTCAATTTAATAGTAGAACTGAAAGGAACAGTAGTCTTATTTCAACGGGAACATCAGTTTACTATTGATCTTATGCTTCTTGATCTTTGAGATTTTGATTTGCTCTTGGTAGGGACTTGAAATTAAATGGATTCTTCCGATAACTTCAATTATTTCAATTTATGAGAATCAATGCAAGTAATGCTTGGCTAGCACTATTTGTTGAATGATTGTGAATATGTCTTTTATTCTTATATATACAGCAGATGGTCTAATGTGTTGAGTACAAAACTTTTATGTAAAAGATTATTCCCTAGTTGCTGCCAACTTCCTTTAAGCACTTTTGCCTAAATTACAACATGAATAAGTTATCTTACTCATTGCAAAAGTTACTCAAGGAACTTCTTGCAGGTTCGGGATTTATCAACAGGCCAGCTTTTGCATTGTTACCTCTGAGTCAAAAAGGCTTAATGAAAGCTTATTAAGGATCAGTAAAGAGTATTAGATTGTCAATTGTGGTTATTTTCGAACTCTTGGGGCCGCTCAAATCTTAGTGGCTAAAACCGTAGAGGGTTTTAACTCAATTAGGATGTCAACACTTGCTTCCACGTGACTGATGATGGTCGAAAGAGGCATGATATAAATGGCAACGACGGTTTAGCCGGCAGGTGTGATTGTTCACCAGTGAACAAACCCCGTGACAATCAATGATTGGAGAGATCTAAAAGTTCTGAATTTTTTTATCAATGATGGTGGTTATAGAAACATTGGAAGAAACTGGAAACAGATTGGGCTCTTGTACAAATATGTTGGACAAAAATATGAAAGATATAAATAGATAGTCAATAACCTGACCAATAGGGTGCATTTGCAATCAACACTAACGTTGAAAGGGATCCACTCTTTCCTGGAGAACTTACTACTTATGAACACCCGATGAGATTGTAATTCTAAAAGTAAGGAGAAAGTCTAAAAAGATTAGATAACCAAAGGTAAACCTAAACTTTTAGATTTGATAATCCCAAGATAAATAACTACGCAATATGTTTTGCATCATTTGCTCAATGTGGTAAATGATTAGAGAATGATTTTAAGTTAAGTTTCTTTTTTTCCTTATTCTTCAACCAAGCCTTAATCCCAATAATTTGGAGTTGGTTAAGAGGTGTCTGCCTTGAGGACTTTACAGGAGGTCACCCATTCTAGTAATATTCTTGCCAAAGCACGTTCCTACAGTGTAACATGAGGACTTTCCACAAGGTCAACCTATTCTAGACTCCTAGTACTATTCTAGCTCAATCATGCTTAGCTTTGATTTTTGATGGGATCCGGTTCATAAGTTTTGGTATCATCTCACCCATTTATGCAGGACAATTTCCAAGGTATCATTTGCCCCTGATGTGCCATATGTGTTGTAGTGATTTTTCTTTATTGACTTAATTTTACTAAGTCCGGGACTATTTCAGGGGTTTATCCTGCAAGTATGGACTGATAGTTGTGAATAACATTTTGTTTCATAAATCATTTATCTTCTGAGAACATCTTATTACCTTAAATATAACTTTTAATTTTATATATTTAAAATTTTGTGTTAGAAACTGAATCGGAAGCTTGTCCATGTGAGCGTGGGGTTAGCTTTCATGCTTTTCTGGCCACTGTTCAGGTAAGATTTGATTGAGAGGAGAAGCTCTTGGTTGAGTCTCTCTCAATTTTCTTTCTGATTGATAAACTTGTGGTTGCAGTTCCGGTTGGCGGGGAGCTTTTCTAGCAGGGCTTATTCCTGGGGTAAATATAATAAAGATGCTTCTTATTGGACTTGGTATATATAAGGATGAGGCTACAGTCAAATCAATGAGCAGATTTGGAGACCGCAGGTTATGCATCTGCAAGAAAAAGTGGTTCAGCATGCGTGCACTCTTGTAGCTAACCTTTTGTTAAAGTAGAGACCCTTCATAGATTTGTTTCCAGGATTAGGTTTTTTGCTTGCGTTTATTTGGTTTTATTAGAATCTGAGTTTGCGTAATTTGGATTAGTTTGTTTTCCTTGTGACCGTGGATTTTTGGAAAGAAAAGAGTTATTTTCTATTTCAATCAACAAATTCTTGCCCTAGACATTGCTTGCATAAAAATTCCAGAATCAAGAAAGCTAAAGTTTGCATCAAATTGCTTAAAAGTTTTTCAGGTGTATAAGAACATTTCAACTGACCTATCTCCACATTACTTTACCTATTGATCAATGGTGTAACCTTTTAAATGTTGCCTAACGTTTAATCTTTGTTCCATTATCAGGGAAATTCTCAAGGGACCCCTGTACTACGCTGTCACAATTACTTTTGCTTCTGTTATTTTTTGGAGAACTCCTATTGGAATTGCAGCTATCTGCAACCTTTGTGCTGGAGATGGTAGTTCTTTGTCTTTTAGCATTTTTTCGTGCAAGGCTTGTTTGTTGCAAGTTTACAAGCAAAATTCTTAATACTGTTTCCAATAAAACCCTTGTCTTTTGTGGCTGCCAAGTTTTGTATCAGTTTCCATGTTAAGTTCAAGTTGTTAGGTTGGCATGCTTTTTAACACTATACAGTTTTGCTAAACATGAAAAGTTCGTAAATAAATAAATAACAAACTTCTTGTTGATTGGTTAACTCTTCAGCATGCTTTTTATGTTTCAATTTCAGAGAACCTTTTTTACCTTCTATTTTTAGTTCACCTTTTTCAGTTACATCATATACAGTTTTAGTCTCCATTTAGTCGTCGTAAAATGTGCGCTGGTAAAATATTCATCCCGAAGCATCTACTTTTATTTGTCATCCTTTTTTTGATTGTTTAAAGTTTTACCAGAAACATTTAGTACCAAAGTTAAAGGGAGGCTTTGCATGGGACGTTTTGAGTAGTTGTTCCAAATCCGTAATTTGAAAACATCTTTCTTTTTGTTTCTTTTTTTTTTCCAGGTTTAGCGGACATTGTTGGAAGGCGGTTCGGAAATCAAAAACTTTTCTATAACAAAAACAAATCTGTTGCTGGCAGCATTGCTATGGCAACTGCTGGTTTCTTAGCATCTATCGGGTAACTTCTGCACGTGTTCCATTATGAGTAATTTCCAGAATTTGATCCATCATGGCTGATCAAATAAATGTGTTGGTGCAGGTTTATGCATTATTTTAGCTTGTTTGGATATGTTCGAGGGAGCTGGGAGATGACTTTGGGTTTTCTGATCGTGTCTCTTGTCACGGCACTGGTAGAATCCCACCCTTTTAGCACTGAGCTCGACGACAATCTAACTGTTCCCCTGGCTTCTGTTTTGGTGGGCTACCTTGTATTTTAGTTTTTATTTTAAAAAAAAAATGTTTTATATTTATTTTGTATAGGATTTGGTATGTAAAGTGGAGAGACCCATTTACGAGAAAGAGTTTTCTAACACCTTTAAACAGGTGTGGAGGTGAGGCACACTTTTAGGCTACGTAAACAGGATCTAATGCGAGTAATTAGAAAACTATTTATGTAATTTTTTATTGATTGATTTTGTTTATGTGGCTATTCATGTAATTTTTTATTGATTGATTGATTGATTGTGTTTTAGTTTTTAATTTTTAAAAAAAATGTTTTATATTTATTTTGTATGGCATTTGGTATGTAAAGTGGAGTGACCCATTTACGAGAAAGAGTTTTCTAACATCTGTCAATGCATTTGTTGTTTATTAATAAAATAAAACTTTTTTAGCACTGAAAGCATAACTATGTGCTAATGTTCACCTCGCTAGACTTTGGAAAAAGTCCAATCTAATTTCACATAAATAAGATTAAATGGATGTAATTAAAAAAAAAATTAATTTTTTATTATTAGATTCTATTTATATGATTATAAAGCATTACCTCGGATTTATTAGTTTGTTAAATGGGCTATGGTTACCATCATAATTTTTTCTAACCAAAATTTTTTGTGTAAAATTTTTTATTTAAAATTTTATTATTAAATTTATAATGTAATTTTTTTTTAATGTAGATTTAACCATCTCTATAAATTTTATATTACTTATATGCCTTTTTCGTCTTCACTAAGGATATAAAGTATGGAATTGTAGAAAAGAGAAAAAATATCAAATTTTGCTACTGGAGAAGAGAATATTTGGGAGGTATCAATCAATCTACCAATTTTTCGGAAAGAAAAACTTATGATGTGGTTAGGTTCCATCCGTAAAAACATAAATGATCATACCCCCTTTTCCTCCTTATGTAAGGAAGTGGTGTACAAAAAATAATACTAAAAAACAATCATGTCAAAATTTGATTGGGTCACATCCTTGGAACCTAATATAGCCGGTGGTTAGTAGCTTTGTGGCCTATTTGCTTTTTCTCTTTAAAATAAAAATAATTTTTTTTGCATTTTTATAATATAATAAATGACTTTAAATATGTATAATAAAAATTTATATACTATATATAGAATTAAAGCTTACAAAATATATTTAATAAGGAGATCTATCTTAATATATAAATTTAATTTTTTTTTTACATATAAGTTGTCAATACTTTATTTGTATAATTTTTACTATATTGCTACGTGTACTTTTTATTTTCTTGGGACTAAATAAGCAAAATAAATAAATAAATTTGTGTTTAACTCACAAAATACAGTAAATCTTATTAAATTAAAGAACACCATTATCCTAATCATTGTTTAAATAATAAATAAATTATAAAATACCAAAACTAAAATTCAAAATTAATATTTTTTTATGTGATTAGTATATCAGTTTCACACTAACACAGCATATGACTCATGCATGGTACAGTAGACTAGTATATAAATATGTGTATTATACCGTTTTAGTTGTATCAAAACATAATAAATCTTTAGTTTACATATATACATGTATACATACATACATACATACATACATATATATATATATATATATATATCATACATTCTTCTAACTTCTTTAATATATATAACATGCTATTATACTTGTACATATGTATCACTTAAAATTAGTACAATATAACTTGTTATATGGTATACTTGTATACTATGATATATGTTTTTATTTTTGTCATGTTAAAAGTATAGTGTAGACTTAGATAATTTCATTATTATAAACTACATTTATTATTTTTATGATACGACATATAGTTAATATAGCCCAACAAATAGTTACTTAAACTCTGCTGGGAGTAACCCCCCTCCACATTATGTAGTAATTTGAAATATTAGATGTTAAGTACAATATACTTGATACAAGTTAAAATATAAAAGATTATAAAAATGCTTATGGAAGTATAACAACTTATTATATTTTTATATATGTATAGTATAATAATTTGTATAAGTCACCACTGTCTTGAGTTGCCTCAACACGCAACTAAAACCCTCCTTCAATACGTCACAATACACGGTATAATTGATACCTTACTCCAAAATAATCAGAATTGGAGCCAAATTCAACAAAGCTTTCAAAGTAAGGAAAGCCTCCTCCCACTAAGTATTTCACTCGAACTTCATATCCTTACAAGTCAACTTAGTCATCGGGGCCACCAAATGTGAAAAATCTAGAACAAATTGATGATAATACCAGGCAATCAATTGTTCCCATTTGGTAACGACTTCAAATTTAGAAGAATCATCCGCCACACCACTTTTAGACACCATGTGTTCAAGAAAATGAATTTCACGCAACCAAAACTCACATTTCGAGAACTTAGCATAAAGCTTATGTTCCTAAAGCATCGAAAAAACACACAAATGCTCTTGATGTACCTCTTTAGCATGCGAATATATAAGAATGTCATCAATGAATATAACAACAAAATGATTGAGATAAGGATGAAAGATCCAATTTATTAGATCCATAAATGCCACTGGGGCATTAGTTAGACCGAAAGGCATCACAATGAACTCATAATGCCCATATCGGGTATGAAATGCAGTTTGAGGAATGTCTTCCTTTTGAACACTCAGCTGATGATAGCCCAAACATAAGTCGATCTTCAAAAAGAATCGCAAACCTTGTAGTTGATCGGAAAGATCATCGATTCTTGGTAAGTGATACTTATTCTTGATAGAAACTCGATTGAGTTTACAGTACATACACATCTACATCAAACCATCTTTCTTTAACACGAATAAGGCTAGAGCACCCTATGGCAAAACACTTAACTGAATGAAACCCTTCTTCTTTAACTCATCTAATCGCATGCTCAGCTTTTCCAATTCTATAGGTGCCAATCGATAAGGCATGATATATATCGGTTTTGTTCCTGGCACCAAGTCAATAAAGAACTCCACTTCCTACTCTAGAAGTAATCCAACAAGATCCTCGGGAAACAAATCTAGAAATTTACGAATAATAGGAGGAAATTCCATCCTTGAATTCAGTTCCTCAAACAACAAAAAACTAACCAACATACAAGACAAGTTAGAAAGAGAATTCCTAGAATAGGGAAGGATATCATTGTGTTCCCCCTAAAAACAAACATTTACTCCCAAAGAAGTCCTCATCACAACTCACCTTTTTTCACAATCGATAGTGGCATACAAATAATAATATTAAACCCCAACATACGGGATATCACAAAGTCATACACAAAGGTATAATAAGCAATAATCAATTCACAACTACGACAAACTTTATCAATGAAAAAAATAAACTCCCTTGGAACATTAAAAAATATAGGATTATCTAAATGTTCAACATCTAATTCCAACATGGATGCAAAATGAGATGCTATGAATGATCTAGATGCACCAGTATCGAATAAAACGTGCAACCAAGTAGAAAGAAAAGGTACAATACCTCGAACAACTAAAAGTTCAATTACTTCAACAACCTGCAACATAGTATATATGTGAGTTTACGACGACTGACCCTGCTCAAACCCGCTATGAGTACTAGTCCCCTGATAACCTCCCCAAAAAGACCATGCACCCTGATACCCGCCTCGAGATGAAGAAAAATCCCCCGTATAAATTAGCCTAGGAACCACTACCAAAGGTGAAGACCGTGCAGATCCACGAGAGCTAGTAGGAATAGAAAAACTCTTTGGATACTGAGCTTGCATATGGCCCTTATTGCCACAACTGTAACAAAAAGCTTGGGGGCGCGAAGCCTAAACATATCCTTCGGTACCACAAAGGTAACAAGTCACAGGACGAGAACACTCACGACCTAGATGACCCTACTAGCTGCAATTATAACACTTTAAACCTTAAACCAAAGAACTCGAAAGAGTAGGTCATACCTACTGAGATCATTCTCGAGAAGAAGAAGAAGAAGAAGAAGAAAAAGAAGAAGATGAAGAAGAAGCATCTCGCGATCATGTCTTACTATTGCCTCCACCAACACTCGAAACACCTTCACTACCACCACCACCTCCATAATCCCCACAAACCTGCGAACCTAACCTTGGATTATAAGCCGATTGTGACCTGAAGCTTGGCCCGAAGGCCTAGGAGGACGAGAATTCGAAAGACTTTTTCGAGTAACTATGCTTGCTTCAACTTCCATAGCCGCACTCACACAATGCATATGAGTCTTATGAAGCCCTATAGCAACGGGGATTTGAATTGAAGGATGAGGTCCCCCAATGAATCGATGATACTAGAGCTTTTCAATAGAAACCAGCTCCGATGCGTAACAAAAAAGAGTTGTAAGTTTCATTTGGTACTCAAGTACCGACATATTCTTCTTAACAAGATTAATACAAGTCATTATTTTTCCCTACTAAAAAGTATCGAAAAATAAATCATCCAAGTATAGTTCACGGAAAGCATTCCACACAAAATTGTCCTTCTTGTACACCTCCTTCTT